>JASDDO010000026.1:432494058-432799222 GCA_030015575.1 Agapanthus africanus
GTTGTCGGGCGCAGAAGCAGCAGCAGGTTCGAAGAGAAACGCACTAGTGGCGTCAAGTTTATCGTGATCAAACAGAAACTCCTTGAATTCACATTCTTCTGGGGTGATCTCCTGGATCGAGCAGACGTCCAGTATATGAGCATTTAGTTCGGCGGGCTGATTTCCCAACCTAAAAATGTTGAGTTCAATCGTCATGTTTCCAAAAGAGAGGTTCATCGAACCATTGCGACAATTGATCACAGCATTTAAGGTTGCAAGAAATGGGTGACCGAGTATCACCGGAATTTGATTCCGGGGGTTAGCTACAGGCTGTGTGTCTAATACAATGAAGTCAACGGGGAATATGAAGTCCCCGACTTTTATTAACACATCCTCTAACTCACCCCTAAGATGGGTGATCGATCGGTCGGCCATTTGGAGAGTGCAGTGCGTGGGTTTCAGCTCTCCGACGCCTAATTGCTCGTATACTAAATACGGAAGCAGGTTAACACTGGCACCAAGATCTAATAGTACGCGGTTGATGTTCTTATCCCCAATAGTAATAGAAATCGTAGGACAGCCAGGGTCCTTCCGTTTTTGTGGTAAAGATTGGGTAAGGGCATCACTCACAGCACTAGCCAAGAAAACTTTCTTTGGTACCTGAGACTTCCTCTTTTTCATGCACAAGTCCTTTAAGATTTTCGCGTAGGACGGGACTTGTTGGACAGCATCTAAAAGAGGAATGTTAATGTTAACCTGCTTAAATAACTCCAGAATCTTCTCCATTTGAGGATTTTGTTTATTAAACCTCAACCGGTTTGGAAATGGAATATTTTTAAAATTGGCTGAGTCTAATGTTGGAGGAGGAGATTGTGGAGTTGGAACGGATCCCAGAACAGGTGTTTTCGTGGAGTGAGAAGTGGGTCCATTCAAAGCAGAAGAAGAGGAAGGAGAGCCTTGTGAAGAATGGAGAATAGGCTCAGAAGATGAAGAAGCAGGAGATGAAGAAGAAGAAGAAGTAGAAGAAGAAGCGGCCGGGGTGTCATCATTGATCCGTGTGCCGATGTTGTTTTGCAGCATCCTTCCCGATCTCAGTGTGGTCACGGCACTCACATTATGGTTTTGTTGTTCAAGAGCAACATGTGCATTATGTGGGTGACCGGGATTTGGGAGTGGCTGGGACGGGAGCTTCCCCTTTTCTCGCTCGCTTAAGGCCGCATTCAGCTGTGCAATCTGGGCCTCGATGGTCTTGATGCTTTGCCCGTGAGCGGCAGTGTGTTGCACTAAGGACTGAATGGAAGACTGGATGTTGGCAGTGGATTGTGTCGATTGTTTGACGAACGGCTCCAGACTTCGTTCGAGCGAGGAAACCTTATCGTTGTTTGACGGAACAAAGTTGTTTGGTGGAAAAGAATTGTTGGGTGCAAAGTTGTTCGTCTGATTTTGGAAAGGTTGGGGTTGGAAGGGTTGCTGAAACTGCTGTTGAGTTTGTTGTTGCGCTTGTTGTTGCGGCGGAGGGGCCCTTTGGAAATTGTTGCCTTGGAATTGATTCTGATTCTGATTCCAGGCGAAATTGGGGTGGTTCCTCCAACCGGGATTGTAGGTGGAAGAGTATGGATCATTCCTCAGTCTTTGCTGGAATGCAGCATTAACCTGATCCTGTCCTTGCGATGGTGGATTGTAAGGACACTCTTCGGTCAAGTGAGAAGGATCGGAACAACAAGCGCAGATGGTACGAAGGGGGAGAACAGGGGCAGGGGCAGGAGAAGAAAATTTGCTCTCTATCGCTTCAAGCTTGCTCGTTATTGCAGCCATTTCAGCTTTCATCGCAATAGAGACGTCAAGTTGGTGAATTCCTACCCTAGACTGACCGGTAGAAGTGGAGGTAGAAGAAGAAGAAGTCGGTCTGGTGCTCTCCCATTGTAGCGTTTGCTCCGCAAGGTCGTCAAAGAACTGCCACGCTTCCTCGTCCGATTTCGATAGGAAGTGGCCCTGACAGATGGTTTCCAACAACTGCTTCGTTGCTGGTTCAGGCCCTCGTATAAGGTTTGGCAAAGTTGCCATTTCTCTATACCGTGGTGAGGACACTGAACAAGAAGGTCTTTGTACCAGTCAAAGCACTTCCAGAAGGGTTCAGAAGGAAGCTGAGAGAATTGGTTGATTTCATTGCGAATCCTTGCGGTTTTATGATTCGGATAGAACTTTTTGAGAAACGCTTTAACAAACTCGTCCCAACTGGTTATGGAATGGGAAGCGGTGCTATACAGCCATTTTTCAGCTAGATCGCATAAAGTGAACGGAATGACCCATAGGCGTATAGCATCGTCCGACAGTTGGGTGGTTTTCATCATGGCACAAACGTTTTGAAATTTATTGATGAAGATATAGGCATCTTCAGATTCAAGCCCATGAAATCGTGGAAGCATGTTGATGAAGTGGGGCTTAATTTCAAAATTATCCCCATTGGCCGATGGAAGAGAAAGGCAGGTGGGAAGTGCAGAACGGGTGGGATAGAAACGATCCTGGAGCGCGATTCGCTGCGGCGCTACAACAGGCGGTGATGGTGGGTTATTGGTCTCCGTAGGAGATGGAGCCAATCCAGGGGTAGTCAAAGAGATGTTCGGATTAAATCCTGACATCGCGGAAGAAGAGGTTGGTGAAGGTGAAGGTGAAGATGTATGAACAGAATTCCGGTCAACGTCGGAGTTGGCCGGCAAAGGAAGGGGTGAAAGAGGAGTGGACGGAGTTTCGACGTCTGAGTCGATCGTGTAGTCGGTAGCGACTAACGTAATACGGACTAGGCGGGCGCTAGTGTCCCGAGTCCAAGCGGACATACACTAAATGAGTTTAGTATAGTCAAAGCGGAGAAGGTGAGGGTAAGAAAACGTCAATGGAGAAAGGCGATGGGTGGTGGGTGAAAAATGGATTTTGGCGACAAAGGGCAAGTTTTTATAAAAGTTTTTGATTTTTTTCTTCTTTTTTTTTTTAGAAAGAGCTTTACAGAAATATGTACGGATTTACGGCTTAAGTAATCACAAACAAGATATGCACAATCACACCTAGATCTAGGGTCACCTAGGTCTGCTAGACCTGCTCCAGAACATGATTGTCGAAGTAAAACAGTGTCGAGAAACGGGCTTAAAATACACTGATCATGAGGCCAGGTAAGTGCAGAGATAAGGGAAGGTTTTCCAACGCTTTCGCGAAGTTCCTTAATTAAGTAACCCTTTCTCTTTTGGCGGTTGCGCCGTTAACACTTTCCTAGACACCCCGTAAACAATATACCGTTAAGCGAGGTTCTAAACACGGTTTAACTTCTCCTAATGAGCGCGAAGTCCTTAGGGCTGCAGTCTAGTATTTTTTAATTACAATGGACAATGCATATGCTTTTGTGATTTTTGGGGTCCTGGGAAGGGTGATGAAATCCCCACCCAATCTGAATTGGTTTCAACCCCCTTAAGTCCGTATTAAAGAATGCAAAGCGGTAACAAATCAACTGCAAACAATTTTTATTTTTTAGCGCGGCGCAAAGAATCCTGCACAAGAACAGTTTATTGGAAGGGAGAGAAGAGTTTGCGCAAAGAATGCTGCAGAAAACACAATTTATTGGAGTCCAGAGGAGTGGGGAGGAAGCAAGAAAGACTTACAGAGATTTTGAGTCGACGAGGCCACCAAGTGGCCGCGGTTCCGCGGCCTAAGTCCTCTTTCGCCGTGGTTCCGCGGCAGGAACTGAGACTTGGGCTTCTGGGTTTCTGGTGTGTGCTCCTGTGTTTGTCCTCTGCTATTTTTAAGACCCTGAATATGGATTTACTCACTGGAACTGCTCCAGAATCTTAAAGTAGACCGTTGGCTTCGTTTTGTCCGTCGCGGTGTAGCCGCGAAATGTGGGTCTATCTTCCCACGTCTTTGGCACTGAACTTGAACTCCGTATATTCTATGTCTTGGCCACTGAACTCGAACTTCGTATTTTCCTGCATACTTGCACAAAAACTAATCAAAAATAACAAGATGATTTTTTTACAACGTATATTTTTTTTGTTTTGGTTATATTTATATTCACAAGTTAACCCGAAATTACACAAAGAAATAAACTACCGTCTCCCCGGCAACGGCGCCATTTGATTGTTAGAGATTCTGCGTGTTCAAGTTTTAGTTAAATACCGCAATCAAGACGGTTTCGCTTGTAGCTAGCCGGTTGAGTACGGGTCGTCCGCAGGGAGATATGAATCTTTTTCTATGTGCTTTAACGAGTTAAGTCCAGTTTTCCAGATTTTGTTGGGATTAATTAAGTGGTAAAATGATATGTAAAGAGAGCTTGTTAGGGTTAGGATTAGGTTAGTTTGAGTTAGGAGTCTCCCACATCTTTCGTTGCCCCTCTTAATATCGGTGTTACGGTAATCGGCAACAACGGGGATTAGCACGACTACGAAGGAACTTGCGAGTATAAGCTAGGCTTTCCAACGCATAAGTTCTTTCTTTTGGTGCTTGTCCGTCCGTTCTTGGCTCTTAGCCATAACCTCCGGTTAATTCAACCACAACCGGTCTCACTACGGAATCACCGCTATCATGTAGGATAGGGTGCCGTAAGGAGCGGATTGTGGTTCAATTAACGGGAGTCGAATTAAGCTGTTGGGCAAGGAAAGAGTGAGAGAGATTTCCTTCTCTCAAACTTCCCTTATCCTACCCTAACAAGTATGAAACTACTCACACATCATAATGAAAAGAAAACAAAATAAAAGAGGAAGATAGAAAGAAAGAGATTAGAAGATAACAACTAGCTATTTGCGACCTCACCTTGGCAAGGATCAAGCGTAAGCATCATGGTTGTTTTAAGGATGAAGAAAAAGAGAAAAGAAAGAAACAACAAGAAATAACAACAACTAAGTTAACAAATTAAAATTACAAACAATTATAAAAGAACAAGACAAGATATAATAGCAAAAAAGTCTTCTTTATTCATCATTCTTCACTCACAAAGCTCACTACAAGTTTTAATGGAGAAGAGATAAGAAGAGGAAGAAGAAACACAACTAAACCTAGAAAATAAAATACAAGATATGGACCCTTGGCTTCACAAGGTTCTGGGGTATTTATAGGCTGGAAAATGAAAACCTAGGGCAACATTCAGAAATAAAATGAAAAGACCAAACTACCCACAAAAATTTGTCACCTGCCGCCACTATACGGCCGCGGATCCACGGCCTAAGCCAGCTTATGCCGCGGAACCGCAGCCCTTTAGTGGAGTTAGGTGACCAATTTTTGTAGGGTTCCCTGGTTTGCTGTGCCCATGAGTCTGGTATATATCTTTTCTCATATTTTCTTCACGATTTTTCCAGAATTTCTGTTGAGCAAAAGGTGATTTGATGTGTATCTTTTTGTCATGATTTCCTCGAGCTCCGTGTTGATTTCTTGGATCTTGTGCTGCCATTGAGCCTTGTGCATGAAAACGACATTGATTTGACATTTTGTCTCTTAAACTGGTGTGTGGCAACAGACGGATAAAGAGCGGAGATCCGTGGTTTATCTGTGGTTGGCAGGAACCCGGATTTTGTCTTGTTTTCCATGGATTTCACCGTTTTAGAACCGAGAACCTGTATCCTGCAATTGACTAACAAACACGGCTCAAGAGTATCTACCGATATGCAATGTGATAAAAATTGGACGGTATGAAAATGCAAAAATCTGATATGAACAGAAACCTAGATTAGAAATCTAGGGATATGGTTAAAAAGATAGTTAGAAATGATATGAGTGATTGAATATATATTGAGATATGAGATGAAAGCTTTAGGGATATAAAAAGTGAATGTGAATCACGACTTATAGATATGTAGTTGCACTAGAATAGGTATGAGTTTTAGAGTAGCTTGACATTTGATGTATAAGGTAGAATGTATATATAAAATTGACTTGATGTAAGATGACTTAATGCGATGAAAAGGATATACGGTGTGATATGACGACTTGATTGATATGTTGGTATACGGATGCGAGTCGATAGGAGATGATTGATATCTTTGTCGGTCCCCTGATATGAGATTGTTATGGATGTGACCTGGGATGTAGGTATTTAGATATATATGATGTTGTGAATCATGAGTGATATGTCGTACGAGACATTAGGTCTATACCCTCATTGTCATATAGGTTGATAGGTTCAGCAATTGTTAATGCCTCCGTACGATGATTTACCGTACGTGATGAGTTTTATGATGATTGATCCATACCCTTCACTAGAGGATACCGTATGATGGATTATACCGTACGTGATGTTGTGAGGCTGGATGCCGATTGATAGATTCATCGACCCGGTCATGTTAGATACGTATACCATATAGAATTTAGCTGACGATGTGCTTTATACTACATTCATGTCATTCTCATTGCATTACATATACCTGTACTAGTACACGTGCACCATTATCGATGATGCATATATTACACTTACACAGATTGGCCGGCTTACACACTTCATCATTAATAATTGCTATGTCACTCACACCATAGAATTGCTACATCATGCTATTATATTGCTATGCTCGCATTATGATGATATGCCCATGCTCACACCACTGTTCCATATTGAATGATATTCGGATATGCTTGCATTCTATTATATGTCGCATACATCATGATTTATAATTATACGCATTGAGATATATTGTATTCACGAGATTTCTGGATTTGAGAACCGTGGTTATTTCAAACGAAAGTATGTATTGTTTAAAAATCCCGGTTTCTCTTGATATGATATTTCAGTGCGTCCACCATGCTTTTTCTCGGTTCTGAGACATGTGATATGTGAAACCCGATTCGAGGAGTTGGATAATCCGTTTGCGGGTTTATGGTGGACCCGGTATGTTACCCCGAGGCGAGAATGGATGGTTGGGCAGTAGACGATGAGCCTGGAAGAGGGACTACTACCTACCGGTGATAGTATTTGAACTCGGCGGTTATCCGGAGGATACCGACCGGAGTTATGAGATGGATATGGACCGACCCGTTCTGCCGGAGCACGTGGGCCGATCCCGTAGACGGAGTCGAGATATGAGGATTTACGTGTCGATGTTGGACACGGGTTTCATGATGTTTGAGTGTCGATGTTGAATACTCAGGTTCCATGATTTTGATGTGTCATTGCTGGACACACGTTGATTGATATCCTCATATTTACATGCATATGCTTTCATGATATTTGCATGCATGATGTTGTTGTATCATTGGTTGACACGTGGACGAGATCCATATGCATACAGGCATTGATTATATGGTTGGATGATATCCACTTGCTTGTAGGCTTGAGTATATTGTTGGCACATACGTAGATATGGTCACCCTAGATATAATATTATTACCTTTATGATACAGTTGACCTCGGAATTGTTGTTTATTCGATTTCTACCTGTTGATGTTTACTACTCATGAGTTGGCAACTCACCCCCGTTGTGCCACAGTTCTTCCAGGTTGACCGCTTGGATCAGTAGCGGCATTGCTGGCACACGGCTGCATTCAGGTGTTTTAGTTTGGTAGGTGGTACATGTTGGATGATACCCCTCTTATAGTTATTATTCCTGTTGTATCTAGTTAACTCCATCAAATCAGAAACTAGTATTTGTATATGTAGTAAGACTTAGCAAGACTTGTAGTTGCGAGATTTAGAGCGGGGGTTTATGTTCACTTCGTGGGTTTGATGTCTTGCTTTACATTATCTTTTTTTGGCGTTGATCTTCGCCGTTGGGCGTCGTATACTTATTTTATGATTTGGGTGGTTGTGAATCTGCCGTTTGGCGAAGAGCTAGCTCCCGCTTGGGGATGCCTGTTATATTAACATGTATTTATGGTTTTTGATCAAAATATATAAAGGAGGTGATGCCCAAATTTTCAAAAGACGAAACATGTTTTTCAACTAATAAAATCCACTTGCATTTTTCATGTTCTATTATCCATGCATTTAATAAAACGTTTGTTTTCATTATACCTTTATTTCAAAACTTCACCTCTTTTATTTCTTAAAAAGTTTTAGATTTCTGGGTTTTGGCTTACTTGAATTACGTTACGCCTTTAGACGTTGCGTGATTTAAGTGCCAGTCACGAGCTAATATTTCGGGCCGTGACAAAGTTGGTATCAGAGCGCTAGGTTTAATCTTGGTTCGAGTCTATGTTTGACTATACGGACTCTAGGGCGTATATCTATTTCGGAACCTAGGCTTAACCTTACGGAACTTAGACTTGAACAGGGGGGCATTAGACCCGAAATTTCGTTACATAAGCTGACCCTGATTGATGAAGTAGGTAATTTGAGTAGAGTGACGTACCGTAAGTATGTTCCGCGGCATATTTACGAAACAATACTCCACTTATGAAACCTTAGGATGTACATATTTTGAGATCTGTGATTCTCATCGTCCTCTTGATCATACATCCATTTGAGATCCTTGATTCTATTCGTTTCCATGATCATACTCTCACTGATTCCTTCCTTCTTATGATCATGTATCCATTCTAGATTTGTTGATTGCTTTCGTTCCTTTGATCTTTTTCATCGATACTTGATTGAGGTTCCTGTCACCATGGATTGAATGCAGATTGAGCCGCTGCTAGTGTTGCGGTCAGGGCGAGCTTGTCATGAACGAGGACTGACCATCGTATTTCTGGTGACATGGGAACGTATCGATTTTGTTGGATATAGTGCCCTCAAAGTCAATTATTGGATCGCAGGCACGTGATTGCAATGATTGAGGGTGGACCTATACCGGTATGACAGTCTTACTTGAGATGATAGTATGCTATCTGGTTTATCTTTATCATACGTGTACTGCTTTAGGTGACATGATATATCACTATTGCACGTTGATAGAGCCCATAGGATTCTTGCTTGACTACCAACAGTATGATGGCGATCATATACGTCAGAGTTGGGTAGTCTATAAGCACATCCTTAAAAGTGGTCCCTAGTCGCTGGAGTTTCGAGATAGGGCATCGATACTCCGGAGTAGACTGGTGTATACAGCCGAGACCCCGACGAGGGGCGGTGGCCAGTCTCACAACCCATTGGTGTCAGTTAGTTCACCTAAGATGTATACAGGTGCTCATTGGGTTATGAGTACACTGGACAGGACTCGCCGGGAAAATACTAGCTGGTTATTAAAACCTGTCGTCAGATAGTAATTCCCAGGTGACATGTGTACAGGTTAGTCTATCTACCTGAGATTGTCATTTGTCTTGTGTGAGTTCCAACTGCGCTTTGATTATTACCCTACCACGTCTTAAAGGAGTCGTGCAAACAGGTTCTAGTTGGGTACAGTCCCGAACCACATGGAGGCAGTGAGCGAATCGGCAGGGGATTCGTCTCTCCCTACGTAGGGAGTGAGATCGTGCTGTGTCTAGGAGAGCCATTAAACAAAATCCATGGCCATGGTAAGCGAGACTTACTGGTAGGTATTCCAGTAGTATCTCTTGTGTATTTGGCTACAGTCCGACACGACTTATACCGCTTTTCGGGGTCTGACGTTTACCAGCTCGCTAGGCCCAATATGCGATACTCATAGACGAACGGACCGGACTGTACGGATATTGGCACGCATAGGCATAGTAGGGTTCCAGGATGAGTTCGCTCATCGAACTCCCTTTCACTCAGTACATGGGCAGCAGTTACGTACAGCTAGTACCACTGATGGCTTGTGGTTAAACCCACTGCCAGAGTATTGACGAGTCTTTAGAGTCACCCATCGAAAGTTTTCCAGTTCGGGCGAAACGTTGTAGAGGCCATATGGTTTTATGGCAGGGTTCGAACATACGCGTGCACCTGTGCACGCATCATGGTTCGGACGGATAATACTAGCGGGCTTTGGTTTAAGCCGGATCCTAGTATTATACTGTGTAGATTTTGTCTCATTGCATTTTTATTTGGTCGGAATACAAATGCGGGTATGTATATACAGTTGCGGGATTATCCTGTAATTTATTACGGGATCGCTTTTTGATGTTGCCAGTCTACATTCCATTTTGACCATTTTTTTTTGTTTCCTTCTTGGCTGAAATTCTTGCTTGCGAGGGGGTTCTTTGCAAATGTGAAGTTTGTAAAGGGAGGGTTTTTTCTGTGGTGACAGGGTTTCCAGCACTTTCCAGCAACAATTTCATGGAAGGGGTTTTCTGCAATTTCGAGATTAAAGTTTAGAGGGGCTTTTTTGTGGTGAGAGTTGATGGTTGATTGTTAGGGTTGAGAGTGATGTTTTGGTGTGGTTTTTTGTAGCTTTTTTGCATATGATCACCCCACTCTCTCTTGCCTAATGCTCACCCCCCTCATCTTCTTCATGGGATGGCCGAGCCCATTTTTGGTAGCCCCATCTTTGGGTGTGTGAGGATTTTTGATTCAATTTGATTTGCACAAAAATCCTTAGCAATTCCAAAAGCTCATTTCTCCATCTCCACTCCATTTGGCAACTTCGATCAACCCTCATCCATAGACTTGGATGACATGAGTCGAAGTGTTCTACACTTATTCTACAGCAACCTTGGACAAGTCGGCTAGCAAACTTCGTGTCCGAGTTGCCTCGGTTCAGAGGCGGGAGCCCGTATACAGATTCGTTGATGTGGCGTAGTTTTCGGCGACGAGGAGATCGTAGATCGAGCGAGATCGGGGAGCGAGCTTTGTCGTTGCATCCGCAACATGCTAGGGGCAGAGGTTAAAGACCGAAGTACACGGATCGATCGGTATAATCTCTAAACCCCATTTACAGCTATCTAGTTTACGGTTAATGGAACTATCCGGGATTCGGATGCGGTTAGCGCCAGTTCGTAAAAAGTTTTTGTTCCGCATTTGGCCTCGGAAAGACGGCCGGGGCGCTGCCGCAACCCAACATGGTATCAGAGCCAAACTATTAACCGTTAACTAGCTTGTTCTAACTTGTTTAAAACATCGATCGGACGAAATTTCCAAAACTGCAATTCCAAGTTCAAAGTTTATGTCGAAATTTTTTTGTCGTCGAAAGATTATTTTGAGTGTTTCAGAAAATCAGGCTGGCTTTTCTAAGACCACTGTAAAAATTTTGTAGCATGATCCTTCTGTAGCGCCACGCAACCACGGCCATACCCACGTTTTGGCCGCGGTTCCGCCGCAGTGTTGGTGATTCAGTGTACTAAATTTTTTCTTTGGGTCTTTAACATGGAATTAGGGTTTCTGGATTTTTTAGTTTTGGCCCAGATTATTTTGAGTACCGGGATTTGTACTTGGGGCCCACTTCGGGAAATTTTATCGATCGAAAATTTTAAATAAATTAGTTCACAGTGCTTACTTTATATCTGCGACCGTGAATGTCATTCGATCAGTAAATCTTGTCTAATTTCTATAGCTCTTTTAGACGGATTTGCGAACGCGACATTCATGTTGACGTTCTGTATTGTGCTGTGATGTTGCGGATTTGTCGTGGTGGATAGCTTGTGTGCAATGGTAGTGCAGTTTGGATATATTTGTACATTTGATATTACGGGGCGAGCGTCCGACATGTGGACTACCGTCACTGCCTGTTTGTATATTATTCTTTTGGGGCACGACCGGGTTGAGATCGATGTACCCGTTATATATATTTTTCTTTTCTGTACTAGGATTACCCCGCGGAGGAGTGCACGGATAGCCGGGTTCTGGAGGGCAACGGGTCCGCATCTCATGGCTTTGAGAAGGAGGGGACCTCACTCTAGGATTGGCGAGCTATTCGCCGCACTCGTAGGGGGTATAAGATGGCCCAAGGTGGGGTGCTCAAGTTACCGGATTCCATGAAGTACTGGGTGGTCCATTCACGATGCTAAAGGGGGCTACCTCGCTTCTGGTTTTGGCGGGTAACTTGCCACACTCGTAGGGGTCTAGGTTTTCATTGCACAGGCTATCCACACGACCAGGGGAACGTCGGGTTTCATTTGTGGCTCTATGAAACCCGGGGATCCCAGATTATCTGTATTGTTCTGTGATGCTTATTACTTTTCTGTGATATTGCATTTATCACGCCTTGAGCGATTATTGTATATTGTTATATATATACTAGTAGATGTTGTATATGTTTTACACCCGCGCTAGTCCTGTCTACGCTCTGTCGTTAGTTAAGTAACCTAACGGGTGATGACGGGACCCAGAGACGAATGCGGATGGCATATACGTACATTTTATTTTCGTTCTTTATTGGTGTGATTAATTGATGGGACTGCGTTGATTCGGATCAATGCAAAGAAAACAGACCTATACAGATGTTATTGGAACAATTTTCAAAAAGCTATTATTGCAAGGACGCTTTCATTTGTTTTTGCATAGTGGTATTCTGTTTAGAATATCCAGCAGCTTATTCGACGAGGCAAAGGCCGAGATCCCTTCACCGGGAGTGACCCCTTGGACAGAGGTTTGCGTCAGGGCAATAACTTCACTATAGCCGATTACTTTTTCTTTGCATCGTGGTATTCAGTTAGAATATCCTGCACATCATTCTACGGGGAAAGAGCCGAGATCCCTTCACCGGGAGTGACCTCTTTAGCAAAGGTTTTCGTCACTATATATATCTATAAAAGGTTATCCAGTTCCTTCAACGATATCAAGTTCATTATGGTAAAAGGTTTTTCGCCAAAAACCATTCGTAGCCCTTCGTCATTTCAAATCAGTATTGCTCAGTATTCGTGCTATGTATGTCGTGCTTAGCCGAGGCGTAGTGTTCGGTAGCTATGTAGTGCTTTTCTGTTGCATGGATATGAGATTGTTTAAGACAGTCGTGCGGTCATTTTTGCTCAGTCAAGGACTCGTGCGGGTGGGTCTAATGCAATCAAGCTAATGACAGGTTGAACTTGGCTAGGATCCTTTGATATGTTGGCTCAGTCAAGGTCACTTGGGTCCTAGGGGTAAAAATCACATCGGGAGTTTCTAAAGAAACTGAAACTTGCCAGGCATGCGCTTACTTTCTGAAGTGTGATAACATGAGTGGATTCCATCACGTTATCATACGATGATAGTTGGATCCTGATTCCTACTGATGAGTTGGTTTACTCCTCAGGTGATCCCGACTTATTCTTCTTTTAGGTTTGGACGAGAATTTGAGGATACAGTGGGAGGTTTCCTGATCAGATAAAGTGATAACCATTCTGATCTAGGTTAGAGTGAACGCAGAGTGTTTCTTTTCTCTCTCTCTTTGGCTGCAACCATGACCTGACCCTAGACTATGACTCAGTGACCAAGTTAACCGAACTTTCTTAAAACACTGGCTTTTTGATTGTATGAGTTGCATACCTCAATGCCACTCATTCTTTTACCCTTTGCATTTCTACAGAACACCTCGTATCACTACAAACATCCACTTCCATTGGATAAATCCATCGTATGGTTATATACGAACTCGAAGGAACTTGTTCCAGATTCGAGGATGGATTCTGGTTCTGGAGAGAGATTGAATATGCCTATTCAGTTGTCTTTTCCTTTTACCTTCTCTCAAGTTATGAGTACTCTTAGGATTAGGGGACAGTACACCTATTACGCTTGTTGGATAGTCTTTTTCCAAACAATAGGCATGTACCGAAAGGTAGGGAATGAAGAAAACCAATTAGCCTAATGGTGGTGTACAGAAGGTAATAAGTAAAGACATATGAAGGGATTACAAAGAGGGCAAAGTAAATTGCGACTGCTATTCATGACCAAACCTAGTATTTCATCGCCACTCCTACTTCACCTTTGTATTTCTCCAGAACATCCCGTATCACTAAGAAGATCCACAGTTATTTGGATAATCCATCGTATGGTTATATACGAACTCGATGGAACTTGTTCCAGTTCGGGGATAGATTCTTGTTCAGGAGAAATAGAATATGGTTTATTCAGTTGTCTTTTATCATCACCTTCTCTCAGGTTGCGAGTCTCCTAGAATTAGGAGAGTACACCTATTATGCTTATTGGATAGTCTTCTTCCAAACCATAGGCTGGTGTCGAACGGCAGGGAAGGAAGAAAATCATTAAGCCTAACGATGGTGTACAGAAGGTGACGACTAAAGACAAATAAAGGGGTTTGGTGAGATGGCAAGGAAACATACGGTTATAGTCATGAATCTGGATAATAGAAGAGGCATTACTATGAATGCCCGGATACACCTTCGAAACATATTCATGTTTATGTTTCACTGTGTATTTTTAATAGAAAACTGATTTCCCAATTAGTCCTTGCTCCAGGGTATGTATTTACCAGGTATGATTCTCACATCTGTATGGTTTTACAGATGATGAGTGGGAGTAAGTTATTGGAAATTAAGTGATCATCCTCATTATATCGGAATTCGTTGCAATTGGTGATATTTGAGAAAATTGCCTGGGTACAGTTTTCAACCTACGACGCACAGGGTTTGAGTTATTCAACTCAGGGGACTCATACACAGTATTGTATGTTGTCCAGTGTCCATTAGGACAAAAAGGTTGGTCCTCGTACTATATTCTTTTTACTTGTGACTTCTCTAATTTTAGATATGTATTTCGTAGAAATACAAGGTCCAAGTTTGAGAAGTTATAGGTATAAGAATAAAATAGAGAACCAGGTGTAGCAAGTATCGGGATTCTTCAAGGTGATCGAAGATATAGATACTTGTGGTTGGTATTCAGTTGATAGTAATGGTTTAGAGAAATTACTTCTCTTTCAGGTTACTCATAATTGGATGAACTCCTAAGTTGAGTAATGCTGATCTGCCTCTTTCCATTTAGTTGACATGCACTGGAGACAGCTGCATGATTTGAATCTGGTTCTAATTAAATCAGTGCCTCTGTTTCTATATTATATATAGAATTGATCATATCTTAACAATGTTAAGGTATATGGAGTTGTCCGGCTTATGCTTAAAACCAGACTCTGGATAACTCAAGGCACGTTTCTGTAATGGTTGTTTGTGGATTGACCTTGGCTTTGACGAGGGTTGACTTTCTACCATCTGGAAGATCAATAGTGATATTGTTCCTGACTCGCCACAGTTTTAGTAAAATGGATTTTTTTTCAGAAAACAGTAGTGGGAGTATGGTAGAACTGGAAGAGATTCCAGAACCGCAAACGATTACGGAAAATTTAATAGGACCTAAAGATTCAATCAGGTTTGACATTCCATTAGCCACTCCGAAGATATGGTGGGTAACCTCAGACACCCGAGAGGCACTCCGGTAGCCTCAAGGACAGTGATAGAGAGGTTCTTGTTTACCCAGACTTGACATTACTGCTGTTCCAGGCTATGATAGCCGGTAGGAGGATAAGTATAGCGTCGTTCTAAACTATTTTTAGAAGTGCACGTTTATATTATTCTGCCAAAGGGTTGTCGTAGTCAGTGGGAGCAGCGAAGGCATAGTGGACAAGTAGCTTGTGCCTATTTAAAGACTAAAGCAGATATAGCGGAGAAAGATCATCTATTTTTTGATGTGATAGTCATAGGCTTTGACTTTATCAGAATAGGGGATGGATCTGTTAAGAAAGTAGTAGGGTGTGATGTCTTGGTATTTGGATGACATACACAGAGTAGGAAGTAAAATTCCCATACTACGATCGGTTATACTGTGTTGTCACACAGTGTTTTCTCCACATAGGATATGGATATTATATCAGACATTCTGATTACTAGATCTATTGTTTTAGATCTAGATTTGGGTAGTTTTCCAATCTGGGTACTTAGATAGCATTCTAAAGGTATATAGAATGGACGACTCCTAGCATGGTGGTGTACCAGCACGTGATGGAGTCACCCTCTCTCAAGGTGTCTTATAGACTAAAGGGAAGAGGGATGTGCATGATTGGCAGATCACTTTCTTAGGCAATTGAGTTGATCATGAGATGTTAAATACCACACCAGATGTTGTTTTGGCACTAGATGCAATAAGTTGATACTAATCCAATCTGGAGAGAAATTCGGAAGCAGTTTTAGAACATAAGTGGATGTTCTAAGGATATGATAATGACAGCCTCCTTCGGGTGACGGTTATCATTCCAGGCTTCTAAGGTGACCTGGATGACATAGTGACTATCAGAATTATAGTTTTCCCTACGACGAGAGGCAGTAGTTTGAACAGGTGGTCCAAGCGGAGACTAAGTGAGGCATGGAGCAGGATACTGATTAAGTTCAGTTGACGATACAGTCTAAGAAGTTTGGATTTGGAGTTCATTCGTGAACTAGGTCCCATCAGATATCCAGACATATTCTAAGATAGGTATTGCTCATTTCGGGAGATGGGTTTCTCTGCGAACTTGAGAATTAGAGAGACATAGAAAGAAACATCAGAGCGGATCCACTCACTGAGGCTATTTCTCGAACACAATAGTTTTACAAACGAGCTTTGTGACACTGATTAGTAGAGGAGTTGGGTGTTCGGTATCACACGGGCTGTGAGTATGCGACATAGCAATAATTAGCCTTAAGTGCAAGTGGGAGATTATAGATATAGTGCCCTCAAAGTCAATTATGATATCACAGGCACGTGATTGCAATGATTGATGGAGGACCTATACCGGTATGACAGTCTTACTCGAGATGATAGTATGCTATCTGGTTTATCTTTATCATACGTGTACTGCTTTAGGTGACATGATATATCACTATTGCACGTTGATAGAGCCCATATGATTTTTTCTTGACTACCAACAGTATGATGGCGATCATATATGTGAGAGTTGGGTAGTCTATAAGCACATCCTTAAAAGTGGTCCCTACTCGCGGGAGTTTCGAGATAGGACATCGATACTCCGGAGTAGACTAGTGTATACAGTCGAGACCCCGACGAGGGGCGGTGGCCGGTCTCATAAGCCATTGGTGTCAGTTAGTTCACCTAAGATGTATACAGGTGCTCATTGGGTTATGAGTACACTGGACAGGACTCGCTGGGAACATGCTAGCTGGTTATTAAAACCTGTCGTCAGATAGCAATTCCCAGGTGACATGTGTACAGGTTAGTCTATCAACCTGAGATCGTCATTTGTCTCATTTGAGTTCCCACTGTGCTTTGATTATTACCCTACCACGGTTCAAAGGAGTCGTGCAAACAGGTTCTAGTTGGGTACAGTCCCGAGCCACATGGATGCAGTGAGCGGATCGGCAGGGGATTTGTCCCTCCCTACGTTGGGAGTGAGATCGTGCTGTGTCTAGGAGAGCCATTACACAAAATCCATGGCCATGGTAAGCGAGACTTACTAGTAGGTATTCCAGTAGTATCTCCGGTGTTTTGGGCTACACCCCGACACGACTTATACCGCTTTTGGGGGTCTGACGTTTACCAGCTCAATAGTCCCGATATGCGATACTCATAGACGAACGGACCGGACTATACGGATATTGTCACACATAGGCTCAGTAGGGTTCCAGGATGAGTTCGCTCATCGGACTCCCTTTCACTCAGTACATGGGCAGCCGTTACGTACAGCTTGTACCACTGACGGCTTGTGGTTAAACCCACTGCCAGAGTATTGACGAGTCTTTAGAGTCCCCCATAGAAAGTTTCCCAGTTCGGGCGAAATGTTGTAGAGGCCGTATGGTTTTATGGCAGGGTTTCAACATACGCGTGCACCTGTGCACGTGTCATGGTTCGGACGAATAATACTAGCGGGCTTTGGTTTAAACCAGATCCTAGTATTATACTGTGTAGATTTTGTCTTATTGCATTTGTATTCGGTCGGAATACAAATGCGGGTATATATATACAGTTGCGGGGTTATCCTGTAATTTATTACGCGATCGCTTTTTGAAGTTTCCAATCTCCATTCCATTTTGGCCATTTTTCTTTGTTTCCTTCTTGGCTGAAATTCTTGCTTGCTAGGGGGTTCTTTGCAAATGTGAAATTTGTAAAGGGAGGGTGTTTTATGTGGTGACAGAGGCTCCAGCACTTTCCAGCAACAATTTCATGGAAGGGGTTTTCTGCAATTTCGAGATTAATGTTTGGAGGGGCTTTTTTGTGGTGAGAGTTGATGGTTGATTGTGAGGGTTGAGAGTGATGTTTTGGTGTTGTTTTTTGTAGCTTTTTTGCATATGATCACCCCACTCTCTCTTGCCAAATGCTCACCCCCCTCATCTTCTTCATGGGATGGCCGAGCCCATTTTTGGCAGCCCCATCTTTGGGTGTGTGAGGATTTTTGATTTATTTTGATTTGCACAAAAATCCTTAGCAATTCCAAAAGCTCATTTCTCCATCTCCACTCCATTTGGCAACTTCAATCAACCCTCATCCATAGACTTGGATGACATGAGACAAAGAGTTCTACACTTATTCTACAGCAACCTTGGACATGTCGGCTAGCAAACTTCGTGTCCGAGTTGCCTCGGTTCAGAGGCGGGAGCCCGTATAAAGATTCGTTGATGTGGCGCAGTTTTCGGCGAGGAGGAGATCGTAGATCGAGCGAGATCGGGGAGCGAGCTTCTTCGATGCATACGCAACATGCTAGGGGAAGAGGTTAAAGACCGAAGGATACAGATCGATTGGTATAATCTCTAAACCCCGTTTACACCTATCTAGTTTACGGTTAATGGAACGATCCGGGATTCGGATGCGGTTAGCGCCAGTTCGTAAAAAGTTTTTGTTCCGCATTTGGCCTCGGAAAGACGGCCGGGGCGCTGCCGCAACCCAAAAGATTTAGTATTTGTGTTGTGACCTCTCATTTGAGGCGAGTGTTCGGTTTTGCACCGGTTGATTGGGCCATTTCTTGAGGCTGTCTGTTGTGATAGGACTGTTGATGTACAGCCTACCTCAGAGATCGTGATGTCGTCTACCTTGCAGACAGATGACCCAGCTGTTGCTAAGATTGATGGGATGTCGCTTACAGAGCTTACAAGCTGAGATCGCTGGAGCTTTCAGGCAGAGATGCAATGGTAGATAGCTAGTCTATCTTGAGTTGAGTCGAGCGACTGAGATGATTCGTCTGATTGATGCGCCGACGCAGGCCCAGTCGAGTTGAACATTTCCAGTGCGAAGAATCTTATTCAGATCTAGAGTAGATCGTCCCGGAGAGGACGTTGTTCGTCGGATGATCCGATAGGAGATCAGTAAGTTGACCAGCTTTGGATAGAGGATCTCACCCAGATGCGTTGTGGGTTGATCAAGAACGGACGAGTATAGAGTATTCCTCCGATGGTTAGGACGAGTTCCTGAGGACGTGTTCGGCTAGATATCTTCTACAGAGTGATGAAGATACAGAGTTCATAATTTCGAGTCCGTGTAAGAGATTCCGGATTGACTGTAGCCGAGAACCATTGCAGTACGCAGATAGCATGACGTGACGTCGAAGTGGACGATAATAAAGACGAGTGGAACAGGAGGTTCGTGCGAGGTGCTAACGAGCTGTGGTTACTCCCCTTTGAGATTAGAGATCCGAAGTGTATACTGAGGCGTGATTGATCTCAAAAACTATCTATTACCGCAATCAAGAACGGCGTCGCTTGGTAGCTAGCCGGTGAGTACGGGTCGGTCCACATGGATGTTGTGAATTTCCTAATCGCGCTAACGAGTTAATTCCGTTGGGAATCGGATTGATTTATTAAATCTAAAAACTAAATCTATCTATACTAAGATTATCTAGATCTAAATCTTGCTAGGGTTAGGTTTAGGAATGGTTTGGAAATGTAAATAAATCTCAACGCTTTCTATACCCAAATGAAGATCTATGAGGAGTTATGGTAATTATCAATAAAGGGGATTAGATCCATTCGGGAAGGTGTTCCTTCCTCTAGGTTCTTGTCCATCCTTTAGAGATCCTTACCCTAACCTCCATGGAAAACACGCGCAACCGAGCCTTTATACTACGGTATCACCGCTACCTCGAGGGATAGGGTGCCGTAGGGCGCGGTGTGTGCGTGTATGCATGGAGTCCTATTGAAAATATATAATGGGCAAGAATGGGATGAGAGATCTCATCTCTCAAAAGCCTTTCCCAAAGCTAACCCTAACAAGCGAGGAAACTACTCGCTCATTAGGGAATTTAAAAACATTTATCTAGGGCAAAGAATGAAAAATTACATAGGGCAAGAATTTAAATTAACTACTTACTTTACAGATGGCTCTCTCCAAACATCAACACAGGGTTGTCAGATCTGAATTCATGAATTGAAAAGAGGCATCGTTGCTCTCCAAAAGAAATCTGAATTTTATTCATAGAAAGAGGCATAGCCTAATACAATCTTTAGAGTTCCTATTTATAGAGGATAGGAAACCTTAGGTTACAATTGATTCGCACGTCTGCATTTACCAAAATACCCTAGGCAGACTAGTCAAAGCCGCCAAAGAATTATGGTAAAATTTTCTATCAATAAGTCATTAACCCCGCCGCGGAACCGCGGCCCGAGGCCTGGTTTGGCCGCGGTTCCGCGGCCAAAAGAGGGAGTTGGCTCATGTGGTTTCTCATGTTGGCTCTGCATGACTTGTTCTTTCTGTTTTTACAGGTCTTTTCTCAGATTAGCTTCTCGGTTTCTTCCAGATCTCCAGTGAACATTGTAGCGGACTTTTACCGTTGCTTCGTAATGTTGAACCTTGCATTGCCTTGTAGTTTGTGAACTTTATCTTTTATGTAGGCTTCATCAAGATCCTTCTGTTTGTTGGTTGTAGTTCCACTTTTGCATCATCTTTTATCTCTTTTCACTGTTTTAGATCCAAGAACCTGTAACCTATACTATGTAGCAGACATGCGTCAAAAGAACCTATTTATTTATAAAATGAATAAGAATGGGGAATATAATAATGCAATATTATGGTATGAACAAGGCGTTGGGATACGGCCAGTTCCTGAGAAAATGCTGTGTTGAGAACGCCAATTTCCAAAAAACAAGAAAAGATTATGCAAGAGTACCAGCCTCCGTATAGTTCGGCATAGGCGAGATCGGAAGAGACCTTGAGCAGGTTCCTTCAAGGACACTGCTGAGATAAGATTTGCACAGAGGATCAGATGTGTCACGTGTATTCAGAGACCAGAGGCCGACGCCAGTGACATGCTGCTTTATGAGTGATCATACTAATTGGCTGAGAGTTGACTAGAGAAGTGCCAGAGTGGAATCGTTCCCGTTAGTACACCGGACCTGACCAACATGCCGAAGGATTGCGAGATTGGTAATCCACAGAGAAGGTGAGGACCCAGAGACATAGGACGCCAGACCGTAAGCAGGAGGCAAGCGGATGTTCTTGCGCTGCCAGTTTGGGCACACCGACACATTTTTCGACATTGTAGGAGGTGTACCTCAATGTCATTTCTTGCGATTTGCATTTGTGATCCGAGTATCACGCTTATATCGCTTGGATTTGAGTTTTGATGATTGAGTTTCATGATATTGTTTTCGTGCACCATGGCTGCACCTACTGGGTATTTACATTTTTGTGCATAGTTATTGCACTTGATATATATTTTATACACCGTTGTGTTTATTTGCGATTTGTGCATACCTATTGCAGTTGATGTCGATTTTTTGCATGTGGTACGCAGTCGATTTGATTTTTGCACTCGGTATAGCTCACATGTGCTTGCAGTGCATTAATACGTATTTTGTGCACGCAGTTGCACTTGTTTATGGTTTTATACACCTTGGTACACTCGGTGTTGCTTTTTATACGCAATTTAATTATTGATGAGATTTCATGCATTGGCTGCACCGGATTTATATTTCGTGCACTAGATGCACCGGATTTGTATTTTGTGCACTTGTTGCACCAGACTCGTATTTTGTGCATTGTTGCACTAGATTTGCATTTCGTGCATTGGTTGCACCGGATTTATACTCTATACATTGGTTGCATCCGATTTATATCTTTGAGCATTTGTTTACCAGATTTATGTTTTTGTGCGCGTTTGCACTTGATGTTCGTTTTCGTGCATGCTACTACATTAAATGCTTTTACGAACCCGACGCGCTTGGTATTGGATTATGAGCGCATTGGATTCCCTTGATTTAGATTTTATTCGTGCATGCTGGATGCACTTGATTTCGATTTCATTCGTGCATGACGGATGCACTTGATTTGGATTTTCACGCATGTTGGGTGCATGATATGAGATGTGATTATGTACACACTGGATTCACTCGATTGGGATTTTCATTCGTGCATGTTAGTTGCAATGGATTGAGATTTTCGTGCACTTTAGATGCACTAGATGTTGTCGTGCACGCCCATTGCACTGGACAGATGCTTCCTTGCACACCCGTTGCACTTAGTTTTTCTTTGTGAATATTGTGGCACTTGTATTTGGCTTTGATTTCCGTGCGCACCAGACGCACGTGATTCTTGGATACGCCTTTTGAGGTTGATTTTACGCTTGAGCACTTTGTTTTCATGATGGGTACTATACTATGTAGTAGCCGAACAGAACTGATCTGAGGACAGTACCTGAGCACTTTGCATGCATTAAAAGTTTAACAAGAGGTTTTCAAAAGGGGCTATAGTCTCGCTATTTCCTACGTGTCGGCGAGCCACACGAATGTTTACAAAGGAAAACCTTTTGGGATATTTTAAAAGGGCGGAATGTATATTTTAGCAAAACTGATATGAACGTATATTTATTACTTTACAAATGAGCGTCCGTCACTTGTGCCGTGAGTTACGCATCACTCGGCAATTCAAAAAAGATTTTGCATGAGTTTTATTCAGTTTTAGAAGATTTTCAAGGATGCGTATTATATATGTATTATAGTATTTGACAAGTGTACATAGGATTTCAGTGTTGAATTTCGAGATCGGTATCTCCATTGTAACTCCGATGATATGCATGCAAATCCAATGATTTGCGTGACGCTTGACGGAGATCGATTTTGAGTTTCATACTCGTTTTCAGGCGCACGCGATGCGCTGTGGTATTTCGGTATCTTCCGTGATTTCAGAGCCCCGTTGATCTGAGTTGATTATTGAAATGTTTTAGTATTTGGGGGTTTAAATTAAAATTCGGGGACCGAATTTATTTAAGGGGGGAAGATTGTAAAATTTCAGAAAATATAAAATATTATTTTTGGAATTTAATATTAAAATAATGTATTTCGCGAAAACTACCTTATTTGCGAAATTGGGGTTTTCGTAAAATGGTATAAGTATATACCAATATTTGTGAAATAATTGGAGATTAAAATGATTTATTAATTTAAAAAAAATATTTATCAGAGTTGGCATTTTTATAATTTATTATATGCAATTTTAAAATTAAACCCGATTAGTGCACTATTAATCGCGATTAAGCCAAATTCATGTTCCTACAGTTTTCCATGGCTAGTGCACCATGACATGTTGCATTATCTTACATATTGTTTCCTTTGTGTTTGTTCATTGCTTTTAGTTCTATTTTGTGAGAAAAGAAAATGAAGAAAGTTTATTGTTGAGGAGAGAGAGAGGGGACCACATCATGACATGGAGCATGCCATGAGAGAGAAAGAGAGTGAGAATAAGTGAGAAAGAGAGGCGGGCTGCCTCATTCATTTTACCCCATCATTTTTCTTCTTCTTCTTCATCTTCAAGCTCCCTCATTCTAGCTTCATGACCCATCTCAAAATATTCATCAAAACCCTATACTCCCTTCACAAAAAATTGTCCCCACCTCTCTACAAACCCATTGGACATTTCAAAGTTGGATTTTGATGACCTTGGGCATCTAGGGTTTTTCTTGAGTTGCCTAAATGGGGTATAATTCCTTTCATTTAGTTTAGTTTGAGTTTTCTTGTATTCTAATTTAGTTTAGAATATGATATGGTTAGGGTATGTGATGTTTAGAAATTTCAAGAGAAAGGGTTGGGAGATGGTGTGGATTTGGTGATGTTTAGGGGATGTTATAAGACTTGAGTGGTATTTTCACTGGCCTAGAATAGAGAATATGGACTTAGGAATCATCCCATGTCGTTTTTGTGAAGTTTGGTGTGCCTACAAGTAATCTAGAGCAACCTGGGGTAATTCTGAGAAAAACAAACAATACTATTGACCTAGGCTGAACATTAGGAGACCACCCTGACGAAACGAACCCCAACAGAGACCACTTGGCCGAGGTGGCCGGATTTTCTGGCATTGTGGTCGGCCCCTTAGTGGTGTTTGGTGCTGGAATTGGTCCAGTAGCTCACACACTCCATATACTACCCCATACTACTGTTTGTTTATCCCCATTTTACCTGAGAGAGAATCTGGGAGCTATTGTGAGTGGTTTTGGTTATCCTTTCCATATTTTGGAATACTTGGTTTTGGTATTTGGTATTGTATTTGGTTGTTGGGCGTTTGTACGTCAATAACAAGGGTTATTTGATTGTTCTGCATGCGTAGGCTATAGGTCTTAACCAATGAGCGCACTGTGTGCTGTATTGGTTTTCCGAACTCGATTTTAATAGCATTTGCGATTTGTATTGATTGTAGATACCTTCGCGTGGATTCCGAGACGACGGAGCATGGCGTCATCGACTTCGACAAGTAAGGATTAAGGTTAGTAGATCTATATCTACATGGGAATTCGGGTGGATGGCGTATAGCACCCCCGCAATTTATAAATGGAAACCGATTTATAGGATACAATCGTAGCAACCTAGATTAGAAAACTGGGGATATGGTTAAAAGATAGTTAGAGATGATATGAGTGATTAAATATATATTGAGATATGAGATGAAAACTTCAGGGATATGAAAAGTGAATATGAATCACGACTTATAGATATATAGTTGCACTAGAATAGGTATGAGTTTTAGAGTAACATGATATTTGATGTATAAGGTAGAATGTATTTATAAAATTGACTTGATGTAAGATGACTTAATGCGATGAAAAGGATATACGATGTGATATGATGACTTGATTGATATGTTGGTATACGAATGCGAGTCGATAGGAGATGATTGATACCTTTGTCAGTCCCCTGATATGAGATTGTTATGGATGTGACCTGGGATGTAGGTATATAGATATATATGATGTTGTGAAGCATGAGTGATATGCCGTATGAGACATTAGGTCCGTACCCTCATTGTCATATAGGTTGATAGGATCCCAATTGTTAATACCGTCGTACGATGATTTACCGTACGTTATGAGTTTTATGATGATTGATCCATAGCCTTCACTAGAGAATGTCGTATGATGGATTATACCGTACATGATATTGTGAGGCTGGATGCCGATTGATAGATTCACCGACTCGATCATGTTAAATATGTATACCTTATAGAATTTAGCTGACGATGTACTTTATGCAACGATCATGTCATTCTCATTACATTACATATACCTGTGATAGTATACCTACACCATTATCGATGATGCGTATGTTACACTTACACAGATTGGCCGACTCACAGACTTCATCATCCATAATTGCTATGTCACTCACACCGTAGAATTGCTATATCATGCTATTATATTTCTATGCTCACATTATGATGATATGCCTATGCTCACATCACTGTTCTATGTTGCATGATATTCGGATATACTTACATTCTGTTATATGTCGCATACATCATGCTTTATAATTATACGCATTGAGATATGCTATTTTCATGAGATTTTTGGATTTGAGAACCGTGGTTATTTCAAAAGAAAGTATGTATTGTTTTAAAAACCCGGTTTCTCTTGATATGATATTTCAGTGCGTCCACCATGCATTTTCTCGGTTATGATATGTGTGATATGTGAAACCCGATTCGAGGAGTTGGATGATCCATTTACAGGTTCATGGTGGACCCGGTATGGTACCCCGGGGCGAGAATGGATGGTTGTGCAGTAGACGATGAGCCTGGTAGAGGGACTACTACCTACCGGTGATTGTATTTGGACTCGGCGGTTATCTGGAGGATACCGACCGGAATTATGAGATGGATATGGGCCGACCCGTTCTGCCGAAGCACGCGGGCCGATCCCGCAGACGGAGTCGAGATATGAGGATTTACGTGCCGATGTTGGAAACGGGTTTCATGATGTTCCAGTGTCGATGTTGGATACTCAGGTTCCATGATTTTGATGTGTCGTTGCTGGACACATATTGATTGATATCCTCATATTTACATGCATATGCTTTCATGATATTTGCATGCATGATGTTGTTGTGTCATTGGTTGACACGTGGACGAGATCCACATGCATACATGCATTAACTATATGGTTGGATGATATCCACTTTCATGTAGGCTCGAGTATATTGTTGGCACATACGTTGATACGGTCACCCTAGATATTGTTGTAGATAGTGCCCTCAGAGTCAATTATTGGATCACAGGCACGTGATTGCAATGATTGAGGGAGGACCTATCCCGGTAGGACAGTCTTAATCAAGATGATAGTATGCTATCTGGTTTATCTTTATCATCGTGTACTGCTTTAGGTGACCTTACAGGCCGCTATTACACGTTGATAGAGCCCCTAGGATTCTTGCTTGACTGCCAGCAGTATGAGGGCGATCATATACGTGGGAGCTGGTAGTCTATAAGCACATCCTTAAATGGTCTCTAGTCGTGGGAGTTTCGAGACAGGGCATCGATACTCCAGAGTAGACTAGTGTATACAGTCGAGACCCCGACGAGGGGCGGTGGCCGGTCTCACAAGCCACTGGTGTCAGTTGGTTCACCTAAGATGTATACAGGTGCTCATTGGGTTATGAGTACACCGGACAGGACTCATTAGGAACATGCTAGTTGGTCTTATACCAAACGTCAGATACCAGTTCCCTGGTGACATGTGTACAGGTTAGTTCATCGACCTGAGATCATCATTTGTCTCGTGTGAGTTCCCACTGTACTTTGATTACTACCCTACCACACTCAAAGGAGACGTGCAAACAGGTTTTAGTTGGGTACAGTCCCGAGCCACATGGAGGCAGTGAGTGGATCTGCAGGGGTTCGTCTCTCCCGGTATTGGGGGTGAGGTCGCGCTGTGTATAGGAGAGCCATTACATAAAGCCCTCGGCCGAGGCAGGAGATTTACTGGTAGGTATTCCAGTAGTATCTCAGGGTGTTCTGGGCTACACTCCGACACGACTTGTACTTTTGAGGGTCTGACTTTTACCAACCCTCTAGGCCCGCCATGCGATGCTCATAGACGAACGGACCGGACTGTACGGATATTGTCACTGACAGGCTCAGTAGGGTGTCAGGATGAGTTCGCTCACAGACGTTCCTTTTGATCAATAGCTGGTAGCCCGTCACGTATGGCTAATACCTCTGACGAGCTAGTGGTTAAATCCATAGCCATAGTATTGACGAGTGTTTAGAGTCCCCCACAGACCAGTTACTCAAGTTTCGGGCGAAACGCTGTAGAGGCCGTATGGAGATATGGCAGGGTTCGATCAGATACGTACGGTATTGCACGGATCATGATCGGACGGAAAATACTAGCGGGCTTTGGTTTAAGCCGGATCCTAATATTGTACAGTGTAGATTTTGTCTCTTTGCATTTGTATTCGGTCGGAATACAAATGCGTGTATGTATATACAGTAGCGCGGTTTTCCTGTAATTTATTACGGGATCAGTTTTTTGGAGTTGCCAGTTTGCTTTCCGTTTCGGCCATTTTTCTTGTAAGTGCACGGCGGCGCCCCGGCCGTCAATCCGACGCCGGAATGCGGAAGCGGTGAAAAACTTAAATTTTGCGGACTTTGCAAACCGGCACCACCGCGCACTACTACCCGGGATCGTTACCATTAACTAGTCTAAGCTAACAAGAAGATGGGTTAGAGATATACCGACGATCCAAGTCCTCCGGTCTTCTCGCCATCGTCCGGATCTCCTGCGGAAAAGTCCCGTCTCTTCCTCGTCGCCGGAAGTGCACCACATCGCCTACTTTGTTTACGGGCTCCCACCTCAATGCCGAGGCAACTCGGGCACGAAGCCGGCTACTCGACGTGCCCAAGGTTCGTTGTAGAATATGTAGTAGAATAAGTCTCATTTGGGGTTTATGGAGATGCCATTGTGGTGGAGGAAAAAAGAGCTTGGAGAGAGGTGGGGAAAATGTAGCATACCAAAAATTAGAGTAACATTTTCCACACTCAAAATGAAAATCAATCCCATTCCTCTTTGAATGGCCGGCCACACATTTCCCACACATTTCTCTTTTGTGATTGGAGAGAGAGAGTGAACAAGGTCAAGGGGGAGTGGTTGAACCATCATACAAGGGAGTGTGAAGTTATGATGTGAAGGAATGATAGCTAGGTAAGTCCAACACTCAAAACAACCATCAACAAAACCAAAGTCAATCCATCATGAGAAGGAGAAGTCAATGATGGTGCTCATCATGAAAACCATCATGATGCAACAAGATGCAAAGAACCCCCTCCACAAATGCCTATTTGCAACAATGCAAATAAACCCTCCTCCACCAAACTTCGGCCAATGAACGGAACAAAGGAAATTGGCCGAAACGGAAAGCAAACTGGCAACTCCAGAAAACTGGTCCCGTAATAAATTACAGGAAAACCCCGATACTGTGCATACACACCCGCATCTGTATTTCGACCGAAATACAAATGCAAAGAGACAAAGTCTACACTGTACTATACTAGGATCCGGCTTATACCAAAGTCGGCTAGTAATATCTGTTCGATCCTGATCCGTGCAATACCGCACGTATCTGATCGAACCCTGCCATATAACCATACGGCCTATAGTACAAACTGTCCGATCCTGATCCGTGCAATACCGCACGTATCTGATCGGACCTTGCCATATCTCCATACGGCCTCTACAACCTTTCGCCCGAAAGCTGAGTAACTGAATGTGGGGGACTCTAAAGACTCGTCAACACCTTGGTTGTGGATTTAACCACTAGCACGTCAGAGGTATAAGCCAATACGTAACGGGCTACCAGGTACTGACTAAAAGGGACGTCTGTGAGCGAACTCAGCCTGACACCCTACTGAGCCTGTCAGTGACAATATCCGTGCAGTCCGGTCCGTTCGTCTATGAGTATCGCATGGCGGGCCTAGGGGGTTGGTAAAAGTCAGACCCCCAAAAGCGGTACAAGTCGTGTCGGAGTGTAGCCCAGAACACCCTGAGATACTACTGGAATACCTACCAGTAAATCTCCTTGCCTTGGCCAAGGACTTTGTGTAATGGCTCTCCTAGACACAGCACGACCTCACCCCCAATACCGGGAGAGACGAACCCCTGAAGATACGCTCACTGCCTCCATGTGGCTCGGGACTGTACCCAACTAAAACCTGTTTGCACGACTCCTTTGAGCCATGGTAGGGTAGTAATCAAAGTACAGTGGGAACTCATACGAGACAAATGACGATCCCCAGGTCGATGAACTAACCTGCACACATGTCACCAGGGAACTGCCATCTGACGTCTGGTATATGACCAACTAGCATGTTCCCGGCGAGTCCTGTCCGGTGTACTCATAACCCAATGAGCACCTGTATACATCTTAGGTGATCCAACTGACACCAGTGGCTTGTGAGACCGGCCACCGCCCCTCGTCGGGGTCTCGACTGTATACACTAGTCTACTAATAGAGTATCGATGCCCAGTCTCGAAACTCCCACGACTAGGGACCTTTTAAGGATAAGCTTATAGACCCCCAGCTCCCACTTATATGATCGCCCTCATACTGCTGGTGGTCAAGCAAGAATCCTAGGGGCTCTATCAACGTGTAATAGCGACGTGTCATGTCACCTAAAGCAGTACACGATGATAAAGGTAAACCAGATAGCGTACTATCATCTCGAGTAAGACTGTCCTACCGGGATAGGTCCTCCCTCAATCATTACAATCACGTACCTGTGACCTAATAATTGACTCTGAGGGCACTATCTCCAACAATCTCCCACTTGCACTCAAGGCTAATTATTGCGATGTCGCATACTCACAGCCCGTGTGATACCGAACATCCAACTCCTCTACTAGTCAGTCTCACAAAGCTCGTTTGCGGAACTATTGCGTTCGAGGAATAGCCTCAGTGAGTGGATCCGCTTAGTTGTTTCTTTCTATGTCTCTCTATATCTCAAGTTCGCGGAGAAACCTATCTCCCGAAATGAGCAATACCTGTCTTAGAATGTGTCTGGATGTCTGATGGGACATAGCTCATAAATGAACTCCAAATCCAAACTTCTTAGACTATATCGTCAACTGAACTTAATCAGTATCCTGCGCGCCATGCCTCCCTCAGTATTGCCTTGGACCACCTGTCCAAAATACTGCCCCTCATCAGAAGGAAAACTATAACTCTGACAACCTTCTTGTCGTCCATGTCACCTTGGAAGCCTGGAATGATAACTGTCTCCTGAATGAGGCTGTCGTTATCATATCCCTAGAACATCCACTTATGTTCTAAAACTGCTTCCGACTGTTTCTCCAGGATTGAATTAATATCAACTTATTGCATCTAGTGCAAGAACAACATCTGGTGTGGTACTTGACATCTCACGATTGACTCAATTGCCTGAGCAAGTGATCTGCCAATCATGCACGTCCCTCTCCCCTTTAGTCTGTAAGACATCTTTGGAGAGGGTGACTCCATTACCTGCAGGTACACTACCGTGCCAGGAGTCGTCCATCCTAAATACTCTTAGAATGCTGTCAAGTACCCTGATTGGGAAACCACCCAAATCTAGATCTAAAACCATAGATCCAGTAACCAGTATGTCAGATATAAAATCCATTTCCTTTGTGGAGAAACCACTGTGTGACGACCAAAGTATAACCGATTGTAGTATAGGAGTTTCTTTTCCTATTCTGTGTATGTCATCCAGATACCAGGACATCACACCCTACTACCTTCTCAACAGATCCATCCCCTATTCTGATGAAGTCAAACCCATGACTGTCACGTCAGAAATAGATGATCTATCTCCGCTACATCTGCTTTAGTCTATAAATAGACATAAGCTACCTATCCACCAATGCTTCCGCTGCTCCCACTGACTACGACAACCCTCTGGCAGAGTCATATACACGTACACTTCTAAAACTAGTTTTAGAACGACGCTATATTCATCCTCCCGCCGGGTCTCGTAACCTGGAACAACAGCAATGGCAATTGTGGGTAAACAAGAACTTCCCTGTCACCGTCCTTGAGGCCACCGTAGTGCCTCTCGGGTGCCTGAAGTTACCCACCTTATCTGCGGAGTGGCCAATGGAATGTCAATCCAGATTGAATCTTTAGGTTCCTTATCAAATCTTCAGTAATCGTTTGTGGTTCTGGAATCACTTCCAGTTCTACCATACTCCCACTACTGTTTTCTGAAAAAATCCATTTTTAATAAAACTGTGGCGAGTCTAGAACAATATCACTATTGTTCATCCAGATGGTAGAAAATCAACCCTCGTCATAGCCTGGGTCAACCCACAAACAGCCATTACAGAAACGTGCCTTGAGTTGTCCAGTGTCTGGTTTTAATCATAAACCGGACAACTCCCCGTACCTTAACATCGTTAAGATATGAACTGTTCTATATCCAGTATAGAAACAGAGGCACTGATTTAATTGAACCAGATTCAAATCATGCAGCTGTCCCCAGCGCATGTCAACTAAATGGAAGGAGGCCGATCAGCGTTACTCAACTTAGGAATACTTCCAATTATGAGTAACCTGAAAGAGAAGAAAGATCTCTTTATCATTACTATCAACTGAATACCATACACAAGTATCTACATCTTCGATCACTTTGAAGAATCCCGATACTTGCTACACCTGGTTCTCTACTCTATTCAAATACCTATAACTCCTCAAAACTTAGACCCTGTGTTTCTACGAAACACATGTCTAAGAACTAGAGAAGTTAAAAGTAAACAGAATATAGTATGAGGACCAACCCCTCTGTCCTGATGGACCCTGGACAACATACAATACTTTGTATAAGTCCCTTGAGTCTGATAACTCATTCACTGTGTGTCGTAGGTTGAAAACTGTACTTATGGTTAAGAAGAATTACACCGCTGTTTAATGCTCCTTACCTAACCATCCACTGATATAGGTAAATGTCGTAGACATAATTTCAGAAAGGTATATCTCACTCTATGAAAATAGACGTACAGATATATCAATTTGAAATTGGTGCATAACAGCGGATATTCAAAACCAAATATTTGCCGACCGGCAAACAGCCCAGGTGATTTCCTCAAATATCACCGATTACAACGAATCCCGATATAATGAGGATAATCACCCAATTCCCAATAACTTACTCCCACTCAACATCTGTAAAACCATACAGATGTGAGAATCGTACCTGGTAAATACATACCCTGGAGTAAGTATCTAATCGGGAAATCAGTTTTCCTTTAACATTACACAGTGAAACTGAAACATTGAAATGTTCCGATGGGGTATTCTGGTATTCCTAGTAATGCCTCTTCCAGATTCACGACTGTAACCGTATAGTTCTTTGCCACCTCTCCAAATCCCTTCATATGTCTTTAGTCTTTACCTTCTGCACACCCTTTTAGGCCAAATGGTTTTCTTCCTTCCCTACCGTTCGGCACCAGCCTATGGTTTGGAAGAAGACTATCCAATAAGCATAATGGGTGTACTGTCCCAATCCTAGGAACACTCGCAATGAGAGAGGGTGAAGATAAAAGACACCTGAATAAATCTTATTCCTATTTCTCCTGGACCAGAATCCATCCCCGAACTGGAACAAGTTCCATTCGAGTTCGTATATAACCATACGATGGAGTATCCAAATGAAACTGTGGATCTTCGTAGTGATACGGAGTGTCCTGGAGAAATACAAAGGTGATGTGGGAGTGGTAACGAAATATTTGGTTTGGTCGTGAATATCTGTTGCAATTTACTTTGCCCTCTTACTAATCCCTTGCTTTGTCTGAACTTAATACCTTCTGCACACCATCGTTATGCTAATTGGTTTTCTTCATTCCCTACCGGTCGGCACCAGCCTAAGGTTTGGAAGAAGACAATCCAATTTGCGTAATAGGTGTACTACCCCTAAACCAAGGAGTACTCGTAACCTGAGAGAGGGTAAAAGGAAAAGACAACTGAATAATCCTATCCGTTTTCTCCAGAACCGGAAACCATCCTCGAATAAATTCTTTCGAGTTCGTATCTAACCATACGATGGTTTTGTCCAATGGAAGTGGACGTTCGTAGTAATACGGGGTGTCCTGGAGAAAAAGGGTAAAAGTAGGAGTGGCAATGAGGTCTGCAACTCTGACAATCCAAAAGCCGGTGTTTAAGAAGGTTCGGTCAACTTGGTCACTGAGTCAAAGTCTTAGGGTCGGGTCAAATGGTCGCTGCCAGAGAGAGAGAGAAAAGAAACACTCAGCGTGCACTCTAACCTAGATCAGAATGGTTACCAATTTATCTAATCAGGAAACCTCCCACTGTACCTCAAATTCTCCTCCAAACCTGAAAGAAGAATTGGTCGGGGTTACCCGAGGAGTAAACTAACTCATCAGTGGGAATCGGGATCCAACTCTCATCGCATGATAACGTGACGGAATCCGTTCACGGTATCACACTCCAGAAGGTATGCGCATATCTGGCAAGTTTCAGTTCTTTTGAAACTCCCGATGTGATTTCTGCCCCATGCTCTTATGACCTTGGCGAAGGTCAACAAATCAGAAGTCACATGTCAAGTTCTACCCGTCATTATCCAGGTTAATTTGAATCCACCCGTACAAGCCCTTGACGAAGGTCAACAAGGCTATACGACTGTCCCAAACCAACGCATCTATCTATGCAGCAGAAAGGTAACAAGCAGCTACCATACACTATGCCTTGACGAAGGTCAACAAACATAGCATGAATACTACGTGCTACCCGTCTGAAACGACGGAGGGCTACGAATGGTTTCTGGCGAAAACCTTTAACGTAATGAACTTGATATCGTTGAAGGAACGGATAGCTTTTTGAAAATATAGTGACGAAAACCGTTGCTAAAGAGGTCACTCCCGGTGAAGGGATCTCGGCTCTTTCCCCGTAGAATGGGGTGCAGGATATTCCAAATGAATACCACGGTGCAAAGCAAAAGTAATCGGCTATAGTGAAGTTAATGCCCTGACGCAAACTTATTGTCCAAGGGGTCACTCCCGGTGAAGGGATCTCGGCCCTTGCCTCGTCGACTGAGGAGCAGGATATTCTAATGAATACCACGATGCAAAACAAAAGTAAACGTCCTTGCAATAACAGCTTTTTGAAAAAGTGTTCCAACAACATCAGATTAGGTTTGTTTTTAACTTTGCATTGATCCGAATCAATGCAGTCCCATCAATTGATCACACCAAAAAGAACGAAAATATACTGATGTACGTATATGCCATCCGCATTCGCCACTGGGTCCCGTCATTACCCGTTAGGTTAGCTAACTAACGACAGAGCGGGGACTGGACTAGCGCGGATGCAAAACATATACAACATCTACTAATATATATACCAATATATTATATTCGCTCAAGGCGTGAATAAAATGCAACATCACAGAAATGTACAGCATCACAGAAACAATACAGATATCTGGGATCCCCGGGTTTCACAGAGCCGCTGAAACCCGACGTTCCCCTGGTCGTGTGGATAGCCTGTGCAATGAAATCCTAGACCCCTACGGGCGCGGCAAGTCACCCGCCAAAACCTGAAGCGAGGCAGCCCCCTTCAGCGCCGTGAATGGACCACCCAGCACTTCACGGAATCCGGCAACTTGGGCACCCCTCCTGGGTCAACCTGTACCCCCTACGAGTGCGGCGAATAGCCCGCCAATCCTAGAGTGAAGCCCCCTCCGTCTCAATGCCATGAGATGCGGGCTTGTTGCCCTCCAGAACCCGGCTATCCGTGCACCCCTCCGCGGGGCAATCCTAGTACAGAAAGTAAAATATACATACACCGGGTACATCGACCGCAACCAGGTCGTGCCCCAAAATAATAATACAATCAGGCAGTGACGGCAGTCCACATGTCGGACGCTCGCCCCGCAATATCAAATGTATATAATACAACAGCACAGTACTAGCATTGCATCCAGGCTATCCCCCACGACCGATCCGCAACATCACAGCAAATACATAGAACATCAACGTGAAAGTCACGTTCGCAAATCCGTCTAACCGGGCTATAGCAGTTAGACTGGATTTACCGATCGAGTGACATTCACGGTCGCAGATATAATGTAAATACTGTGAAAAATGTGTTTAAAAAATTTCCGATTGATCAAACAACTAACAAGTGGGCCCCAAAGAAAACTGTAGCACTCACAGAAACAATTGGCCCAACTTTAATATTCCAAAGCCCATATTTTAAGCCCAGAAGGCCTCTGTAAAAAAATGGTGAAGTGATGTGAATAGTGCGCGGCGGAAGGGCCGCACAAATGGGGTTTTAGCGGCGGTTCCGCGCTCCAACTGTGGAGTTACTTCGTCAAATTTTTACAGAACTCTTAGATTTTCCAGTACATCAATATTTTATAACCTGAAAAATTTTTGGAGACTGAAAAATTTCAACAGAAACTGTCGTGGGTAAAATGCAGTTTTGGAACTTTTTGATCGATCGGATATGCAAACACATTACACAAAGCTAGACTAAGTTAATGGGGAGGCTCTGATACCACTGTAAGTGCACGGCGGCGCCCCGGCCGTCAATCCGACGCCGGAATGCGGAAGCGGTGAAAAACTTAAATTTTGCGGACTTTGCAAACCGGCACCACCGCGCACTACTACCCGGGATCGTTACCATTAACTAGTCTAAGCTAACAAGAAGATGGGTTAGAGATATACCGACGATCCAAGTCGTCCGGTCTTCTCGCCATCGTCCGGATCTCCTGCGGAAAAGTCCCGTCTCCTCCTCGTCGCCGGAAGTGCACCACATCGCCTACTTTGTTTACGGGCTCCCACCTCAATGCCGAGGCAACTCGGGCACGAAGCCGGCTACTCGACGTGCCCAAGGTTCGTTGTAGAATATGTAGTAGAAGAAGTCTCATTTGGGGTTTATGGAGATGCCATTGTGGTGGAGGAAAAAAGAGCTTGGAGAGAGGTGGGGAAAATGTAGCATACCAAAAATTAGAGTAACATTTTCCACACTCAAAATGAAAATCAATCCCATTCCTCTTTGAATGGCCGGCCACACATTTCCCACACATTTCTCTTTTGTGATTGGAGAGAGAGAGTGAACAAGGTCAAGGGGGAGTGGTTGAACCATCATACAAGGGAGTGTGAAGTTATGATGTGAAGGAATGATAGCTAGGTAAGTCCAACACTCAAAACAACCATCAACAAAACCAAAGTCAATCCATCATGAGAAGGAGAAGTCAATGATGGTGCTCATCATGAAAACCATCATGATGCAACAAGATGCAAAGAACCCCCTCCACAAATGCCTATCTGCAACAATGCAAATAAACCCTCCTCCACCAAACTTCGGCCAATGAACGGAACAAAGGAAATTGGCCGAAACGGAAAGCAAACTGGCAACTCCAGAAAACTGGTCCCGTAATAAATTACAGGAAAACCCCGATACTGTGCATACACACCCGCATCTGTATTTCGACCGAAATACAAATGCAAAGAGACAAAGTCTACACTGTACTATACTAGGATCCGGCTTATACCAAAGTCGGCTAGTAATATCTGTTCGATCCTGATCCGTGCAATACCGCACGTATCTGATCGAACCCTGCCATATAACCATACGGCCTATAGTACAAACTGTCCGATCCTGATCCGTGCAATACCGCACGTATCTGATCGGACCTTGCCATATCTCCATACGGCCTCTACAACCTTTCGCCCGAAAGCTGAGTAACTGAATGTGGGGGACTCTAAAGACTCGTCAACACCTTGGTTGTGGATTTAACCACTAGCACGTCAGAGGTATAAGCCAATACGTAACGGGCTACCAGGTACTGACTAAAAGGGACGTCTGTGAGCGAACTCAGCCTGACACCCTACTGAGCCTGTCAGTGACAATATCCGTGCAGTCCGGTCCGTTCGTCTATGAGTATCGCATGGCGGGCCTAGGGGGTTGGTAAAAGTCAGACCCCCAAAAGCGGTACAAGTCGTGTCGGAGTGTAGCCCAGAACACCCTGAGATACTACTGGAATACCTACCAGTAAATCTCCTTGCCTTGGCCAAGGACTTTGTGTAATGGCTCTCCTAGACACAGCACGACCTCACCCCCAATACCGGGAGAGACGAACCCCTGAAGATACGCTCACTGCCTCCATGTGGCTCGGGACTGTACCCAACTAAAACCTGTTTGCACGACTCCTTTGAGCCGTGGTAGGGTAGTAATCAAAGTACAGTGGGAACTCACACGAGACAAATGACGATCCCCAGGTTGATGAACTAACCTGCACACATGTCACCAGGGAACTGCCATCTGACGTCTGGTATATGACCAACTAGCATGTTCCCGGCGAGTCCTGTCCGGTGTACTCATAACCCAATGAGCACCTGTATACATCTTAGGTGATCCAACTGACACCAGTGGCTTGTGAGACCGGCCACCGCCCCTCGTCGGGGTCTCGACTGTATACACTAGTCTACTAATGGAGTATCGATGCCCAGTCTCGAAACTCCCACGACTAGGGACCTTTTAAGGATAAGCTTATAGACCCCCAGCTCCCACTTATATGATCGCCCTCATACTGCTGGTGGTCAAGCAAGAATCCTAGGGGCTCTATCAACGTGTAATAGCGACGTGTCATGTCACCTAAAGCAGTACACGATGATAAAGGTAAACCAGATAGCGTACTATCATCTCGAGTAAGACTGTCCTACCGGGATAGGTCCTCCCTCAATCATTACAATCACGTACCTGTGACCTAATAATTGACTCTGAGGGCACTATCTCCAACATTTCTCTGTATCTTTCATTGGCCGAAGATTGGTGGAGGAGGGCTTATTTGCAATTGTGCAAATCAGCATTTGTGGAGGGTGGTCTTTGTATATTGTTGTATCATGATGATTCTCCCACCCTTGACTTTCTTGAGTTGATGATGGCTTGACCTTTTCTTGATTGGATTGGTTATGATGAAAGGGGGTGTGGCTTGCTTTTTGCTTCATGATTATCCTATTCTCTCTTGCATTATTTGCTACACACCCCCTTGGACTTTTTCCTCTCCCCATTCCTTTTTGTCATGGCCGGCCAAGTTGAGAAGAGGGCTGTCCAAATTTTGATGGTATGAGAATGGTTCTCATTTGGCTTGAAAATTCCTAAGCTCATCACAAAATTCCATAGTTCATTTCCTCCACCATAAAGGCAACTTCCATAAAACCCCTTGAGACACATATCTTTCCACACTTCATTCTACAGCAAATCTTGGGCACGTCGACTCGCCAACTTCGTGCCCGAGTTGCCTCGGTCCAGATGTGGGAGCCCGTAAAAGAAGCCGGCGATGTGGTGCTCTTCCGGCGAGGAGGTGAAGACCGGAGATTCCGCGGGGAGATCGGGATGACGACGAGAAGACCGGAGGACACGGATCGCTCGGTATATCTCTCTACCCGTTCTTTAGTTAGCTATAATTAGATTAATGGCCCGATCCGTGATTTTTGTGCATGGTGGTGCCGGTTTAACAGTTAAATAAAATTTTCGCTTCCGCATTTTGGCCTCGGAAAGACGGCCGGGGCGCCGCCGTGCACTTACACTGGTATCAGAGCCAGGCCATTACTCTTTTCTAGCTTGCTCTAGTATGTTTAAAGTTTCGATCGAACAAATATTCCAAAACCGTGTTTTTCCATGCATCAGTTCTCTGTCGAAATTTATTTTGGCTCCAAAATTTTTTCAGTATGTTGCAGAAGTACATGCATGGCATTATAAGCAATCTGTAAAAATTTGGTGGCGTGAACATACTACCTCACCGCGGAACCGCGGCCAAACCCATGCTTGGGCCGCGGTTCCGCCGCTACTTTCACTGTTCATGGCACCAAACTTTTACAGAGAGCTTTTGAGTGGAAAATGGGGTTTTTTGGAATGTTCTGTTTGGGCCCAAGATTTCTTTGAGTGCTACAATAGTGCTTGGGGCCCACTTGGTAAAATTTGATCGATCGAAAATTTTAAACATGTTAGTTCACAGTATTTACATTATATCTGCGACCGTGAATGTCACTTGATCGGTAAATCCTGTCTAACTGCTATAGCCCGGTTAGACGGATTTGCGAACGTGGCATTCACGTTGATATTCTGTGTATTGCTGTGTTGTTGCAGATTGGTCGTGGGGATAGCCTGGTTGCAGTAGTAGTACAGTTTCGTTTTATATGTACATTTGATATTGCGGGACGAGCGTCCGACATGCGGACTACCGTCACTGCCTGTTTGTATTATTCTTTTGGGGCACAACCGGGTCGAGGTCGATGTACCCGTTGTATATATATTTTACATTCTGTACTAGGATTACCCCGCGGAGGGGTGCACGGATAGCCGGATTCTAGAGGGCAACGAGCCCGCATCTCATGGCGTTGAGACGGAGAGGGCTTTACTCTAGAATTGGCAGGCTATTCGCCGCACTCGTAAGGGGTACAGGTTGACCCAGGAGGGGTGCCCAAGTTACCGGATTCCGTGAAGTGCTGGGTGGTCCATTCACGTTGCTGAAGGGGGCTGCCTCGCTTCAGGTTTTGGCGGGTAACTTGCCACGCCCGTAGGGGTCTAGGATTTCATTGCACAGGCTATCCACACGACCAGGGGAACGTCGGGTTTCAGTAGCGGCTTTGTGAAACCCGGGGATCCCAGATATCTGTATTGTTCTATGATGCTGATTACATTTCTGTGATGTTGCATTTTTATCACGCCTTGACCGAATATTATATATTGATATATATACTAGTAGATGTTGTATATGTTTTGCATCCGCGCTAGTCCAGTCCCCGCTCTGTCGTTAGTTAACTAACCTAACGGGTAATGACGGGACCCAGTGGCGAATGCGGATGGCATATACGTACGTCATTATTTTCGTTCTTTATTGGTGTGATCAATTGATGGGACTGCATTGATTCGGATCAATGCAAGTTAAACAAACCTAATCTGATGTTGTTAGAACAATTTTTCAAAAAGCTGTTATTGCAAGGACGTTCACTTTTGTTTTGCACAGTGGTATTCGGTTATGAATATCCAGCACCTCAGTCGACGAGGCAAGGGCCGAGATCCCTTCACCGTGAGTGACCCCTTGGACAGAAGTTTGCGTCAGGGCAATAACTTCACTATAGCCGTTTACTTTTGCTCTGCATCGTGGTATTCAGTTGGAATATCCTGCACCTCATTCTACGGGGAAAGAGCCGAGATCCCTTCACCGGAAGTGACCTCTTTAGCAAAGGTTTTCGTTACTATATTTTTCTAAAAATCTATCCGTTCCTTCAACGATATCAAGTTCATTACGTTAAAGGTTTTCGCCAGAAATCATTCGTAGCCCTCCGTCGTTTCATATGAATAGTCAATAATATTCAAGCTGTGTTTGTTGGCCAAAGTCAAGGCACAGTGTTTGGTAGCTATTGGTTATTCATATGCAGCATAGATAGATGCGTTGGTTTGGGACAGTCGTATAGCCTTGTTGGCCAAAGTCAAGGGCTTGTACGGATGGGTTCAGATTAACCTGGAGAATGACGGGTAGAACTTGACATGTGACATATGATTTGTTGGTCAAAGTCAAGGTCATAAGAGCATGGGGAAAAAATCATATCGGGAGTTTCTAAAGAAACTGAAACTTGCAAGATATGCGCATACCTTATGGAGTGTGATAACGTGAGCGGATTCCGTCACGTTATCATGCGATAATGGTTGGATCCCGATTCCCACTGATGAGTTGGTTTACTCCTCGGGACATCCCGACTAATTCTTCTTTCAGGTTTGGAGAAGAATTTGAGATTACAGTGGGAGTTTTCCTGATTAGATAAATTGACAACCATTCTGATCTAGGTTAGAGTGCACGCTGAGTGTTTCTTTTCTCTCTCTCTTTTGGCAGCGACCATTGACCCGACCTTAGACTATGACTCAATGACCAAGTTGACCGAACCTTCTTATAAGACTGGCTTTTGGATTGTCTGAGTTGCAAACCTCATTGCCACTCCTACTTTTACCATTTTCTCCAGGACACCCCGTATTACTACGAACGTCCACTTCCATTGGATAAAACCATCGTATGGTTATATACGAACTCGAAGGAACTTGTTCCAGATTCGAGGATGGTTTCCGGTTCTGGAGAAAATGAATAGGATTATTCAGTTGTCTTTTCCTTTTACCTTCTCTCAGGTTGCGAGTGCTCCTTGGATTAGGGCAGTACACCTATTACGCAAATTGGATAGTCTTCTTCCAAACCATAGGCAGGTGCCGACCGGTAGGGAATAAAGAAAACCAATTAGCCTAAACGGTGTACAGAAGGTATTAAGTTAAGACAAAGAAAGGGATTAGAAAGAGGGCAAAGTAAATTGCGACTGATATTCACGACCAAACCAAGTGTTTCTTTACTACTCCCACTTCACCTTTGTATTTCTCCAGGACACTCCGTATCACTACGAAGATCCACGGTTATTTGGATACTCCATCGTATGGTTATATACGAACTCGAAAGGAACTTGTTCCAGTTCGGGGATGGATTCTGGTTCAGGAGAAATAGGAATAAGGTTTATTCGGTTGTCTTTTATCTTCACCTTCTCTCGCATTGCGAGTGTTCCTAGGATTAGGACAGTACACCCATTATGCTTATTGGATAGTCTTCTTCCAAACCATAGGCTGGTGCCGAACAGTAGGGAAAGAAGAAAACTATTTGGCCTAAAGGGGTATACAGAAGGTAACGACTAAAGACATATGAAGGGATTTGGAGAGGTGGCAAAGAAATATACGGTTACAGTTGTGAATCTGGATAATGGAAGAGGCATTACTAGGAATACCAGAATACCCCATCGAAACATTTCAATGTTTCGATCTCACTGTGTACTGTTAAAAGAAAACTGATTTCCCAATTAGACATTAGCTCCAGGGTATGTATTTACCAGGTTTGATTCTCACATCTGTATGATTTTACAGATGATGAGTGGGAGTAAGTTATTGGGAATTAGGTGATTATCCTCATTATATCGGAATTCGTTGTAATTGGTGATATTTGAGGAAGTCACCTGGGCTGTTTGCCGGACGGCAAATGTTTGGTTTTGAATATCCATTGTTATGCACCAATTTCAAATTGATATATCTGTACGTCTATTTTCATAGAGTGAGATATACCTTTTTGAAATTATGTCCATGACATTTACATATACCAGTGGATGGTTAGGTAAGGAGTATTAAACAGCGGTGTAATTCTTCATAACCATAGTACAGTTTTCAACCTACGATACACAGGGTTTGAGTTATTAGACTCAAAAGACTTATACAAAGTATTGTATATTGTCCAGTGTCCATTAGGACAGAGGGGTTGGTCCTCGTACTATATTCGGTTTACTCATGACTTCTCTAGTACTTAGACATGTGTTTCATAGAAACACAAGATTTGAGTTTTGAGAAGTTATAGGTATATGAATAAAGTAGAGAACCAAGTGTTGCAAGTATCGGGATTCTTCAAGGTGATCGAAGATGTAGATACTTGTGTATGGTATTCAGTTGATAGTAATGATTAAGAGAACTTGCTTCCCTTTCGGGTTACTCATAATTGGAAGCATTCCTAAGTTGAGTAACGCTGATCGGCCTCTCTCCATTTAGTTAACATGCACTGGAGACAGCTGCATGATTTGAATCTCGTTCAATTAAATCAGTGCCTCTGCTTCTGTATTGGATATAGAACAGTTCATATCTTGACATTGTTAAGATACGGGGAGTTTTCCGGCTTATGCTTAAAACCAGACTCCGGATAACTCAAGGCACGTTTCTGTAATGGCTGTTTGTGGGTTGATCCAGGCTATGACGAGGGTTGACTTTCTACCATCTGGAAGATCAATAGTGATATTGTTCTTGACTCACCACAGTTTTAATAAAAATGGATTTTTCAGAAAACAGTAGTGGGAGTATGGTAGAACTGGAAGTGATTCCAGAACCGCAAACGATTACTGAAAATTTGATAAAAACCTAAAGATTCGATCTGGTTTGACATTCCATTGGCCACTCCGCAGATATGGTGGGTAACCTCAGGCACTCGAGAGGTATTTCGGTATGCTCAAAGACGGTGACAGGGAGGTTATTGTTTACCCAGACTTTCAATTGCTGTTGTTCCAGACTGTGAGACCCGGCAGGAGGATGAGTATAGCGTCGTTCTAAACTAGCTTTAGAAGTGTACGCATATATTATTCTGCCAGAGGGTTGTCGTAGTCAGTGGGAGCAGCGGAAGCATTGGTGGACAAAAGAGCTTATGTCTATTTATAGACTGAAGCAGATATAGCGGAGATAGATCATCTATTTCTGATGTGACAGTCATAGGTTTGACTTCATCAGAATAGGAGATGGATCTGTTAAGAAGGTAGTAGGGTGTGATGTCCCGGTATCTGGATGACATATACAGAGTAGGAAGTGATATTCCTATACTACGATCGGTTATTCTTTGGTTGTCACACAGTGGTTTCTCCACATAGGACTTGGATATTATATCAGACATTCTGGTTACTAGATCTATGGTTTTAGATCTAGATTTGGGTAGTTTCCCAATCTGGGTACTTAGACAGCATTCTACAGCTGTTTTAGAATGGACGACTCCAGGCACGATAGAGTACCTGCAGGTGGTGGAGTCACCCTCTCCAAAGGTGTCTTACAGACTAAAGGGGAGAGGGATGTGCATGGTTGCAGAGCACTTGCTTAGGCAATTGAGTCAATCATGAGATGTCAAGTACCACACCAGATGCTGTTTTTGCACGAGATGCAGTAAGTTAATATTGATCCAATCCTGGAGAAACATTCGGAAGCAGTTTTAGAACATAAGTGCATGTTCTAGGGATTTGATAACGGCAGCCTCCTTCGGGAGACAGTTATCATTCCAGGCTTCCAAGGTGACCTGGATGACAGAGTGACTGTCAGAGTTATAGTTTTCCCTCTGACGAGGGGCAGTATTTTGGACAGATGATCCAAGCAGATACTGAGGGAGGCATATTGCAGGATACTGATTAAGTTCAGTTGACGATACAGTCTAAGAAGTTTGGATTTGGAGTTCATTTACGAGCTTGGTCCCATCAGACATCCAGACACATTCTAAGACAGGTATTGCTCATTTCGGGAGATGGGTTTCTCCGCGAACTTGAGATTTAGAGAGACATAGAAAGAAACATCAAAGCGGATCCACTCACTGAGGCTATTCCTCGAACGCAATAGTTTCGCAAACGGGTTTTGTGAGACTGACTAGTAGAGGAGTTGGGTGTTCGGTATCACACGGGCTGTGAGTATGCGACATCGCAATAACTAGCCTTGAGTGCAAGTGGGAGATTGTTGGAGATAGTGCCCTCAGAGTCAATTATTGGATCACAGGCACGTGATTGCAATGATTGAGGGAGGACCTATCCCGGTAGGACAGTCTTACTCAAGATGATAGTATGCTATCTGGTTTATCTTTATCATCGTGTACTGCTTTAGGTGACCTTACAGGCCGCTATTACACGTTGATAGAGCCCCTAGGATTCTTGCTTGACTGCCAGCAGAATGAGGGCGATCATATACGTGGGAGCTGGTAGTCTATAAGCACATCCTTAAATGGTCTCTAGTCGTGGGAGTTTCGAGACAGGGCATCGATACTCCAGAGTAGACTAGTGTATATAGTCGAGACCCCGACGAGGGGCGGTGGCCGGTCTCACAAGCCACTGGTGTCAGTTGGTTCACCTAAGATGTATACAGGTGCTCATTGGGTTATGAGTACACTGGACAGGACTCGCCGGGAACTTGCTAGTTGGTCTTATACCAGACGTATGATAGCAGTTCCCTGGTGACATGTGTACAGGTTAGTTCATCGACCTGAGATCGTCATTAGTCTCGTGTGAGTTCCCACTGTACTTTGATTACTACCCTACCACGCTCAAAGAAGACGTGCAAACAGGTTTTAGTTGGGTACAGTCCCGAGCCACATGGAGGCAGTGAGCGAATCTGCAGGGGTTCGTCTCTTCCGGTATTGGGGGTGAGGTCGCGCTGTGTCTAGGAGAGCCATTATACAAAGCCCTCGGCCGAAGCAGGAGATTTACTGGTAGGTATTCCAGTAGTATCTCAGGGTGTTCTGGGCTACACTCCGACACGACTTGTACCGCTTTTGGGGGTCTGACTTTTACCAACCCCCTAGGCCCGCCATGCGATGCTCATAGACGAACGGACCGGACTGTACGGATATTGTCACTGACAGGCTCAGTAGGGTGTCAGGATGAGTTCGCTCACAGACGTCCCTTTTGGTCAATAGCTGGTAGCCCGTCACGTATGGCTAATACCTCTGACGTACTAGTGGTTAAATCCACAGCCATAGTATTGGCACGTCTTTAGAGTCCCCCACAGACCAGTTACTCAAGTTTCGGGCGAAACGCTGTAGAGGCCGTAAGGAGATATGGCAGGGTTCGATCAGATACGTGCGGTATTGCACGGATCATGATCGGACGGAAAATACTAGCGGGCTTTGGTTTAAGCCGGATCCTAGTATTGTACAGTGTAGATTTTGTCTCTTTGCATTTGTATTCGGTCGGAATACAAATGTAGGTATGTATATACAGTAGCGGGGTTTTCCTGTAATTTATTACGGGATCAGTTTTTTGGAGTTGCCAGTTTGCTTTCCGTTTCGGCCATTTTTCTCTGTATCTTTCATTGGCCAAAGATTGGTGGAGGAGGGCTTATTTGCAATTGTGCAAATCAGCATTTGTGGAGGGTGGTCTTTGCATATTGTTGTATCATGATGATTCTCCCAACCATGACTTTCTTGAGTTGATGATGGCTTGACCTTTTCTTGATTGGATTGGTTATGATGAAAGGGGGTGTGGCTTGCTTTTTGCTTCATGATTATCCTATTCTCTCTTGCATTATTTGCTACACACCCTCTTGGACTTTTTCCTCTCCCCATTCCTTTTTGTCATGGCCGGCCAAGTTGAGAAGAGGGCTGTCCAAATTTTGGTGGTATGAGAATGGTTCTCATTTGGCTTGAAAATTCCTAAGTTCATCACAAAATTCCATAGTTCATTTCCTCCACCATAAAGGCAACTTCCATAAAACCCCATGAGACACATAGCTTTCCACACTTCATTCTACAGCAAATCTTGGGCACGTCGACTCGCCAACTTCGTGCCCGAGTTGCCTCGGTCCAGAGATTGGAGCCCGTAAAAGAAGCCGGCGATGTGGCGCTCTTCCGACGAGGAGGTGAAGACCGGAGATTCCGCGAGGAGATCGGGACGACGACGAGAAGACCGGAGGACACGGATCGCTCGGTATATCTCTCTAGCCGTTCTTTAGTTAGCTAGAATTAGATTAATGGCCCAATCCGGGATTTTTGTGCGGGGTGGTGCCGGTTTAACAGTTAAAGAAAATTTTCGCTTCCGCATTTTGGCCTTGGAAAGACGGCCGGGGCGCCGCCGTGCACTTACAGATATCATAGTATTACCTTTAAGATACAGTTGACCTAGGAATCATTGTTTATTCGATTTTTACCTGTTGATGTTTTCTACTCACGAGTTGGCAACTCACCCCCGTTGTGCCACAATTCTTGCAGGTTGACCGCTTGGATCAGAAGCGGCATTGCAGGCACACAGCTGCATTCGGGTGTTTTGCTTTGGTAGGTGGTACATGTTGGGTCGTACCTCTCTTGTATTTATTATTCATGTTGTATCTAGTTAACTCCATCAAATCAGAAACTAGTATTTGTTTATGTAGTAAGACTTAGCAAGACTTATAGTTGTGAGACTTAGAGTGAGGGTTTATGTTCGGTTGGTGGGTTTGATGTCTTGCTTTATATTATCTTTTTTTGGTGTTGATCTTCGCCGTTGGGTGTCGTATATTTATTTTATGACTTGCGTGGTTGTGAATCCGCCGTTTGGCGAAGAGCTAGCTCTCTCTTGGGGATGCCTGTTATATTATCATGTATTTGTGGTTTTGGATCAAAATATACAAAGGAGGTGTTGCCCAAATTTTCAAAGACGAAACATGTTTTCAAACTAATAAAATCCAATTGCATTTTTCATGTTCTATTATCCATGCATTTAATAAAACGTTTGTTTTCATTATACCTTTATTTCAAAACTTCACCTCTTTTATTTCTTTAAAAAGTTTAGATTTCTGGGCTTCGGCTTACTTGAATTACGTTACGCCTTTAGACATTGCGTGATTTAAGTGCCGGTCACGAGCTAATATTTCGGATCAAGACAAATACCTATCGTTAGATAGTAGTTCTCTGGTGACACTGCTACAGGTTAGTATGTAGACCCGAGATCGTCATAGAGTCTTATGTGATTCACACTGTGCTTTGATTTCCACCTTACCACGTTCATTAGAACGTTCAAAACGGTGGCTTTTGGGTAGAATCCCGAATCATATGGAGGTAATGAGCGATAGGAGGGGTTTCGTCTCTCCCGGTATTGGAAGTCCATGGCCAAGGCTGATATGGAGTTCTACTGGTAAGTGTTATCAGTAGTTTCTCGACCCGTTATGAGCCTCACATCGACACGACTTATCGGTTACCGGGGTCTGACGTTTTACCACCCCTATACGAGATATGTAGCATATCAGACGAAGAGACCGGACTGTACGGTAAGTGTTGCCTATTTGCTCGATAGGAGTTTTGACAGGTTCGCTTGTTTTTCTTCTGATCGCTCAATACCCGGAAGGCCGTTACGTTTAGCTGACCGCTTGTGGGTGTTTGATATGATCATCACCTACTGCCGGTGTATTGACGAGTCTTAGAGTCCTACACAGGAGTTTCCTAGCTAAGGTGAAACGATGTGGTGTGCATATGAGATATGCTCGGGGGGGCCGATTAGATGCATGTATGTGATACCGTATATTAATCAGGCGTTTACTATTGGTCGGGTCGTATGTGATATGACCGGTATATTAAATCAAGTGTTGATTTAATATTGAGTTTTAGCTCACTTTTATTAAACCTTTTCTTTTTGGATGTATGCATATATGTGTATACACATTCACGTGTTGATGTGAATGCATACATACATACATACAAGCATGTGTATCATGGTTGTTGATACATAGAAGATGGCAATGCAAGACTCACATAGTTTGAATTTATATGTGTATTTTTGTTTTTGAGATCAAAGGAAAAAGGAAATTTATTCATGACTCATTGTTTCTACACACTTCTTCGGTTGACCGTTGACTTTAACCCTAGGTTAAATTTCCGTTGTTCTATAACTCACTACAAAAATATCTAGATATTTATTTCAACCATGGTTTGTTGTGAGAGTGTCTCACATAAATATCCTTTTGATTTTCTTTTTAAAAAGGATTATCATTATATTGAAAAAAGCTTTGCCATCTTCTTCTTCCTCCTCCTTCAAGCTCTCTTGAGTTTTATTTTGAGTAAGGAACTTAAAATGAAAGTGTTTTTAAGTAAGAATACAAACCATATCATCATTCTATACTAGTCTAGCCCATTGGTGTAGGGTGTTTGCTCAACTTCTTCATTGGTCAAGTGAAGCTAGGAGCTTTGAGCAAAGGGACATCGGGTGGATCGTCGATGACTTGGAAGAATTCAAGCGAGTCGGTACAAATTTTAGGATATCCAAAGGAGTCTAAAAAGGTTGTAATCTCTCCACTTAGTGATAGATTCATTATAGTATGTGATACTATTAGTTGTTACCCTAAATTTCTAGTTCGATTCCTGCGTTAGTTTGCTTAGCACCTTCTTAATTTCTATTGTGGCATGTGTGATGCTTCCAAACCCTAGGTAAGGTTCTACTGAAACCCTGCAGTGATATCAGAGCCAAGTTAGAGCTTTAGAGTAACCTAGACGAAGTTAAAAACCTCGAACGAACGGAAATCGACACCCGAAAAGTGCTCACTGGAAATTTTTCAAAAAGTTGTATTTTTTCATATTAAAAATACTCAGAAAATTGTGCAGGGTATTGTATGGGCCCACAAGAAGAACGAAGCCCTAGCTCGACTTAATGACCGTGGAACCGCGGCCAAAAGGCTATTTTGGCGGCGGTTCCGCGGCGCTGTTGGTGAGGCTTGGACTGTGCCTTCTTGTGCTGGCCTGTATGTACTAATAGCAGTCTCTGGTATGTTTTAAAAATTCTTAAGTGTTGAGCTTTCTGAGAATTCTTTGGGTGATTGATCGTTCGATTGAACGTTTTAACTGCGCCTAGTTTTAGAGAATGTCATACAATAATTGGAATCTACAAATATATTTGTTGCGTATAAATCTAACTTTTCGGTCTCGGGTGTAATCGAAAATCTTGTTGAATTATCCGACTTATTTTGAAAAGGTGTTTTCATGGGTGAGACCGAAATGCGAGCTTTACATTGTTAGGCATGGAACCTTGGATATGTGATATCCCGGGTTTATGATGTCTAAGGGCAGTTATGATTCCAATTGTTGTAGTTTTCATTTTCTTTTCTGCGACCGTAAGTGTAGTATGTGGTGTATCGCCGGTTTCGTAGCTATACATCAACGACAATTGGGGTATGCATACTTGCTTACGTTGATGACATGTGATGTTGTGTGTTGCTGTGATATGTTTTATTGGATCGTCGTGTTTTGAATAGCCTGGGGTTTTATATGAGATGAGAGTTTTTCATTTTCATTCATGTAAAATTCAATGTATGTAATATTCTTTTATTGGGGCACTTCCGGATTGAGGATGATGTCACCATTGTATCTTATTTACATATCTGCATTAGGATAGACCCAAGGTGGAGAGCACAAGTAACCAGGTTCTAGAGTCTAGAGGGGACCAACTCGGGGAGTCGAGTCCGGGTCTCCAAACTCTAGAATTGGTAGGGTTGCTTGCCGCTCTCGTAGGGGTCTAGAGATGTGGGTTTGGCTCTTCATCGCGACCGTGGAATCCGTGTTTTATACAGGCTCAAAATAAAACACGGACCTCCTAGTATATCCAATATTTCATATGTTATCTTCTGCTGCTGTTATTTTGTGATATGATCATTTTATATGCGTGAGATGAATGCTGTATTATTGTATATATATGATATATATTAAGCGTTGCTTATGTTTTGCACTCGCGCTATTCCTGCCCCGCTATGTCGTTAGTAAAGTAACCTAACGGTGCATAACAGGACACTGTGGAGAATACTGATAGCATAAACGTACGTTGTATTTTCGTTTCTTCTGTGATGCTTAGGAAGTATAAATGATAGGACTTCATTAATGAGACTAATGAAAGAAAAGAAACCTATAAGATGTTGTAGAATCAAATTTTCAAAAAGGGTAGCTCTAGTTTTTGCTTTGCATAGCGGTATTCCTTGTAGAATATCCAGCACCTTATTCGATAAGGAAAGAGCCGAGATCCCTTCACCGGGAGTGACATCTTTAGCGAAACTAGCAGATGATACAACTCACTCGGTTCTATTTTTGATTGCTTCTATAGTTCTTGTTTTGCACAGTGGTATTTGTGAAATATCCTGCACCTTATTCGATAAGAAAAGAGCCGAGATCCCTTCACCGGGAGTGACCTTTAGCGAAACTAGTAAAAGCCTCAAAAACACTCCTTTTTCAAAATCACTTGTTTCTACAAGGATATCAAGTTCATTACGCAAAAGGTTTTCTGAAAAACCTGCGTAGCCCTCCGTCATTTCAGATAGGTACTACTTAGTATTCGTGCTACGTTTGATGGCCTGCGTCAAGGCGTAGTGTGCGGTAGATAACTAGTGCTTATCTGCAACATAAGAAGAGATTGGATTTGGGTAGTCGTGTAACTTTGTTGGCCTGTATCAAGGGTCATGCAGGTGGGTTTAATTCAATCAGAAAATGATGGGTTGAACTTGACTGGCGAACTATGGTTTGTTGGCCTGCGTCAAGGTTATAGCACACTAGGGGCAAAAGCATTATCGGGAATTTCAAGTATTGAAATTTGCAATGAGATCGCATATCTTCTATGAGATAGTTGGATCCCGATACCCACTGCGAATAAGGGTTACTCCTGGAAGAATTTTACACATGACAATTAGCCGATCAAGTAGGTGTCTAGAAAAGTGTTAACGGGGTTATGCCTTTAGGAAAATATGGTTTATTATAATTAGGTCCGTGCGAAAGCACGGTGAACCTCTCTCAATGTACCAACACTGGCCTGGCTGAAAGATTGGCGAACTTGTAAAGTGTAATTAATCCCAACTAGTCTTACCTTTTAGGGTTTGAAAGAATATTTGATAAAAATAGTGGGAGCCATCCTGATTAGATAAGATAATAACCAATCTAATCTTGCAAGAGCATACGCTAAAGTGTTTTCTTCTCTCTCTCTCCAGGTAGCGACAATGTCAGGCCTTAATCAAGATAATAATATGGATGTATTGACTGAACCCGCTTGTTATACTGAGCAGGGAAATGTTGGTTCCGTTCTTTCTTATAATTGTTATAAGACTGAGCAGGAAATAGGGGAATATCCGGATTCTCATTCCGCCCAAACGAAGAATAAGCATGTTGATGCATCTTCTTCGGGTGTGTTTGTTATCAAGAACCGTTTCTCAGTTCACTCTACGTCCTGGATATTAGATGCCGGATCAGGATCCCATATATGTAATATGTTACATGGACTAAGAAAAGGTAGGGAACTGGGAATGGGTGATCATTCCATAAAAGTAGGGAATGGTGCAAATATTGCAGCCAAAGCAGTTGGCGAATATCACCTTGTATTGCCAAATGGTAATACATTGATTCTGAACGAATGCTATTTCATTCCGACCCTGATATGCAATTTTATATCGGTTTCTTTATTGAGTAAAGAAGGATATAATTTTGTAGTACAGGATAATGTTATGAACATCTTCCTAAATGAAAAGTTGATTGGATCAGGCTCGTTAAATTATGGCATATATGTTCTAAATTAAACTACGGTTCTTAATGTACAAAACACACACAAAAGGAAGAGTTCAGAAATGAGCGAATCCTTTTTGTGGAATTGTAAACTAGGTCATATCAATACGACACGACTAACTAAGTTATATAAGAATGGATATTTGAATCCATTCGAATTTTCATCTTATGACACTTGCTAGTCATGTCTCAAAGACAAGATGACCAAAACTCCGTTTAGTGGACACGGAGATAGAGTTACAGAACTCTTCGGACTGATACATAGTGATGTGTGCGTTCCCATGTCTACACATGCCAGGAATGGTTTTTCGTACTTCATTACATTCACTGACGATCTCACAAGATACGGACATGTGTTCCTGTTGAAACACAAGTCTGAAGCTTTTGAGAAATTCAAAGAATATAAGCACGAAGTCGAGAACCAAATGGGTAAAAGTATTAAGATCCTTCGATCTGATCGAGGAGGAGAATACTTGAGCAATGAGTTCCTGGACTATCTAAAAAAGAATAGGATTCTCTCTCAGCTTACTACTCTATATACACCATAGCACAACGGTGTATCGGAGTAGAGGAATCACACCCTATAAAATATGGTGCACTCTATGATGAGGACCGTTGAGTTACCTATTTCCTTTTGGGGATATGCACTGGAGACAGCTGAAGACCTATTGAATATGGTTCCCACCAAATCTGTGCCAACCACTCCATATGAGATATGGAAAGCAAAGAGACCATATCTTAATTATGCTAAGATATGGGGTTGTTCGGCTTATGTGAAAACACAGAATCCAGACAAGCTCGAGACAAGGACTTTTCTGTGTAAGTTTATTTGATATCCCAAATATTCGCACGGGTATATCTTCTACCACAGCGAGGAACAAAAGGTGTTTGTTTCTCGACATGCCACCATTTTAGAAAAGGAATTTCTTGAAAAAGAAATTAGTGTCAAAGAGGTAGAACTGGAAGAAGTTCCAGCCACACAAACTGTAACAGAAGATTTGGTGGAACCAGAGGATTCAGTTGTTCCCGACGAACCTCAGTCGCTCCACCAATCTAGTAGGGTTCCTCATCCACCTGAGAGATACTACGGTTTTCTCATTGATGGTAGGAGCGAGGATTGAATCATGGAAGATGATGTCCCAACTAGCTTCGTGCAGGCCATCACGAGTGGAGACTCTGTGAAATGGCTGAATACGATCTGAGATGGAATCCATGTACACCAAAAAAGTATGGACTTTGGAAGTTGCTCCTGAAGGGGTAAAACCCATAGTGAGCAAATGGATCTTTATGAAGAAACTTGGTGTGGATGGAAAAGTTGAGACTTTCAAAGCTAGACTTGTTGCAAAAGGTTTTCATCAACGACCGAGTGTGGATTATGATGAAACCTTTTCTCCAGTGGCTATGCTTAAGTCCATACGGATCCTACTTGCTATTGCTGCATACCATGACTGCGAAATCTGGCTAATGGATGTTAAGACCGCCTTTCTAAATGGTGATTTGGAAGAGTGCGTGTACATGACTCAGCCAGAAGGCTTCGTAGACAGTGGAAGCAGCGGAAAGGTGTGCAAGATGCTTAAATCCATCTACGGATTAAAGTAGGCATCGCGGAGTTGGAACATCTGTTTTGATGTGGTAGTTAAAGAGTTTGACTTCATCAAGAACGTAGATGAACCTTGTATATACAAGAAGGTGGCAGAGAGTAAGGTTGTCTTCCTCGTATTGTACGTGGATAACATACTCTTAATAGAAAATGATGTTCCTATGCTGCACTCGGTCAAGCTCTTCTTATTACAAAGATTCTCAATAAAAGACCTAGAGATAGATCTAAAAGGATACTGGGATTGTCCGAATCCAGGTACATTGACACTATACTAAAAATGTTTAGTATGGAAGAATCCAAGTGTGGGAATTTACCCACGATCTCTGGACTCACTTTCTCAAAAGAGATGTCTCCCAAGACTGATCTAGAGAGATCTCGCATGCTAGGGATACCCTATGCTTCGGCAGTAGACTCCATCATGTACGCGATGCTATGTACCAGACCTGATGTAGAATACTCACTAAGTGTAGTGAGTAGGTATCAAGCAGATCCTGGAGAGAGTCACTGGACAGCTGTGAAGAACATTCTTAAGTACTTGAGAAGGACTAAAGAGATGTTCTTGGTGTATGGTAACGGAGAACTCCAGGTGGAGTCCTTTATCAATTCGAGCTTCCAGAGTGATAAGGACGACTCTAAGTCGCACTCGGGATTTGTCTTTACCCTCAATAGAGGGGCGGTTTGTTGGAAGAGTTCCAAACAGGAAACTATGGCAGACTCGACTATGGAGGCTGAATACATCGCTGCCAATGATGCTACAAAAGAGGTTGTCTGGATGAGGAAGTTCATAAACGAACTTGGAGGGGTTCCGTCCATTGATCATCCAATACCTTTGTATTGTGATAATAATGGAGCTGTGGCTTTGGCCAAGGAACCCAAGTCCCATCAGAAATCTAGGTATATTCTGAGGCTGTATCACTTGATCCGGGAGATAGTTGATCGCCGAGAGATCGAGATCAAGAGAGTTGACACGAAGAACAACTCTGCAGATCCACTCACGAAGGCCATACCCCAGATACAATTTGAGAGACTCTTCCGGATGTTGGGTATGAGATACTACAACAGCTGGCCTTAGTGCTAGTGTGAGATTGTTAGTTATGTACATGCCCTAGAGGCCATTATTGTACATATGATATATATTATAGTGGATGCTTGGATATATATAGAGAGAACTTTCTTGCTCGATATGATAGTATGCTATCTGGTTGCTCTTTGTCTTAACATGTTGACTTGTACTTTGTTACTGTCTTGCTCTCACATGTTGATAAAGCCCTTAGGATGTGTACTTGACTACTAGGACTATGATGGAGATCATACTAGTGGGGCCAGGGTAGTCCAAAAGTATATCCTATAATTGTTCCTAGTAGAGAGTGTATTAAGACTGGGCATCGATACTCCAGAGTAGACTAACATATACGCTTCTTGACCCATATGATGGGCAATGGATGATCCTGCATCCATTGGCGTTTGACATCAAAGATATTATACGGATGCTCAGTGGAGACTGGGTACACTGAACGGACTAGCCGAGAACTCCTAGCTGGTATAATACCTATCGTCAGATAGCAGTTCTCTGGTGACACTGGTACAGGTTAGTCTGTAGACCCAAGATCGTCATAGAGTCTTGTGTGATTCCCACCGTGCTTTGATTTCCACCTTACCACATTCATGAGAACGTGAAAAACAGTGGTTTTTAGGTACAGTCCCGAATCACATGGAGGCAATGAGCAATAGGAGGGGTTTTGTCTCTCCTGGTATTGGGGATTGATGTTGCGCTGTATTCGATTGGCTATAACTGGAAGTCCCTGGCCAGGGCTGATATGGAGATCTACTGGTAAGTGTTATTTTTCAATAGTTTCTCGACCCGTTATGAGCCTCACATCGACACGACTTATCGGTTACTGCGGTCTGATGTTTTACCACCCTTATACTAGATATGCAGTATATCAAACGAAGAGACCGGACTGTACGGTAAGTGTTGCCTATTGGCTAGATAGGAGTTTTGACAGGTTCGCTTATTTTTCTTCTGATCGCTCAATACCTGGGTGGCCGTTATATTTAGTTTACCGCTTGCGGCTTGTGGGTGTTTGATATGATCATCACCTACTGCCGGCGTATTGACGAGTCTTAGAGTCCCACACAGGAGTTTCCTAGCTAAGGTGAAACGATGTGGTGTGCATATGAGATATGAGCGGGGGGCGATTAAATGCGTGTATATGATACCGTATATTAATCGGGCATTTACTATTGGTCGGGTCGTATGTGATATGACCGGTTTATTAAATCAAGTGTTGATTTAATATTGAGTTTTAGCTCACTTTTATTAAACCTTTTCTTTTTGGATGTATGGATATATGTATATACACATTCACATGTTGATGTGAATGCATACATATATACATGCATGTGTATCGTAGTTGTTGATACATAGAAGATGGCAATGCAAGACTCACATGGTTTGAATTTATATGTGTATTTTCGTTTTTGAGATAAAAGGAAAAAGGAAATTTATTCATGACTCATTGTTTCTACACACTTTTTGGGTTGACCATTGACTTTAACCTTAGGTTAAATTTCCTTTGTTCTTTAACTCACTACAAAAATATCTAGATATTTATTTCAACCATGGTTTGTTGTGAGAGTGTCTCATATAAATATCCTTTTGATTTTCTTTTTAAAAAGGATTATCATTATATTGAAAAAAGCGTTGCTATCTTCTTCTTCCTCCTCCTTCAAGCTCTCTTGAGTTTTATTTTGAGTGAGGAACTTAAAAAGAAAGGAATTTTAAGTGAGAATACATATCACATCATCATTCTATACTAGTCTAGCCCATTGGTGTAGGGTGTTTGCTCCACTTCTTCATTGATCAAGTGAAGCTAGGAGCTTTGAGCAAAGGGACTTCGGGTGGATCGTCGTAGACTTAGAAGGATTCAAGCGAGCCAGTTCAAACTCAAGGAGATCCAAAGGAGTTACAAAGGAGGTCTACAAAGGTTGTAATCTCTCCACTTAGTGATAGATTCATTGTAGTATGTGATACTATTAGTTGTTACCCTAAATTTCCAGTTCGATTCCTAGGTTAGTTTGCTTAGCACCTCCTTAATTTCTATTATGGCATGCGTGATGCTTCCAAACCATAGGTAAGGTGCTATGGAAACCCTACACGAACAAATACGTGCACCTGTGCATGTGTCATGATTCGGACGGATAATACTAGTCGGCTTTGGTTTAAGCCAGATCCTAGTATTATATTATTGGATTATTTTCGTCTCGTTGTATTCGTATTCAGTCAGAATACAGATGTGGGTATATATATACATACAGATGAGGGGTATTCTTGCAATTCGTTACAAGTTTACTTTAGAAGTTGCATTTTCTTTTTTGACTAAACATTTAAATTAAATGTTTATTTAGTGAGGTGTAAAGTGTGAGTGTATGTTTTGGCATTGGGTTTTCATTCATGCGCTTGGTGAGTCATGGTGCCATGATGTGGGTTTCTTCCTACTCCATAATTCATATGGAGTGGTAGGCACAGACTTAGTCGGAACCTTGTTCAATAGGTATGCAGCAGCTTCTAGTGCATAACCTCAGAAGGAGGACGGCAACTCAGGATTACTCATCATAGAACGCACCATATCAAGTAAGGTGCGATTCCATCTTTCTGATACACAGTTGTGTTGTGTTGAGTATGGAGGAGTAAGCTGAGAGAGAATTCCATTCTCTTTTAAATATTCCAGGAACTCGGTACTTAAGTATTCACTGCCACGATCGGATCGAAGTATCTTGATCCTTTTGCCGGTTTTCTTTTCCGCTTCATTCTTATACTCTTTGAATTTCTCAAAGGCCTCGAATTTATGTTTTATTTAGAATACATGTCCATACCTTGAGAAATCATCTATGAAAGTAATGAAGTAGGAATAACCACTTCTTGCATGTGTAGACATTGGCCCACACACATCGCTGTGTATGAGTCCCAGGAGCTCAGTGGCTCTTTCTCCATGTCCAGTGAACGGAGTTTTTATCATCTTTCCTTTGATACATGATTGAAAAGTTGCATATAATTGATACTCAAACGGATCTAAGTATCCTTCTATATGTAACTTAGTCAGTCGTGTTTCATTGATATGACCAAGTCTACATTGCCATAAGAAAGCTTGGTTTGATTCTGAAGCCTTTCTTTTTAACGTCTTTTGGACGTTGAAAACTTGATGTTGATTGAGTATATTCCATTACTAAGTGTACCCGACCCAACCATTTCATGATTTAGGTGAATGTTTATAACATTGCTTACAAGTGCAAAATCATATCCTTCATTTGATAATAAAGATACTGATATTATATTACACACCATACTGGGTACACAAAAGCAGTTATGCAATAACAAAATATGTCGGATCGCCAATCCTAGGTGATATTCTCCTCCTGCAACAGCGTCCACACTGGCTCCGTTGCCAACCCTAAGGGTCATATCACCTTTCCTCAAAACTCTACGGTTTCTCAGCGCCTGCAATGAATTACAGATATGAGATCCTGATCTGGTATCCAATACCCAGGAAGTAGAGTTTATAAAGAAACAATTTTCAATCATGAACACACCTGAAGCCGAAGCCACAACTTGCTTCGTGTCCTGATTTTTTTGGTTATAATGCCCTCAAGGCAATTATCATAGTCGCAGACAGGTGATTATGATGATTGAGGGAGGACCTATACCGGTAGAACTGTCTTACTCGAGATGATAGTACGCTATCTAGTTTGTTTTTATCATCATGTACATCATTAGGTTGCAATACAGATCACTATTACATGTGGATAGAGCCCATAGGATTCTTGCTTGACTACCAGTATTATGATGGCGGTCATATACGTGAGAGTCGGGTGGTCTATAAGCACATCCTTAAATGTCCCTAGTCATGGGAGTTTCGAGACTAGGTATCGATACTCCAGAGTAGACTAGTGTATACTAATCGAGACCCTGATAAGGGGAGGTGGCCGGTCTCACAAGCCATTGGTGTCAGTTTTTTCATCTAAGATGTATACAGGTGCTCATTGGGTTATGAGTACACCGGACGGACTCGCCGAGAACATGCTAGTTGGTATTATACCTATTATCAGATAGCAGTTCCCAGGTGACATGTGTACAGGTTAGTCTATCGACCTTAGATCGTCATTTATCTCGTGTGAGTTCCCACTGTGCTTTGATTACTACCCTACCACGGCTCAAAAGAGTCGTGCAAACAGGTTTTAGTTGGGTACAATCCTGAGCCACATGGAGGAAGTGAGCGGATCATCAGGGGATTCGTCTCTCTCGGTATTGGGGGTTGATGTCGCGCAGTGCACGGGTGGCCATCACCAGAAATCCTTAGCAAAGATAGTCGAGAATTAATGATTCAGATCAGTAGTTTCTCATTGGGTGATGGGCTTCATGCCGACACTAAATGTCGCGTTATTAAGGGTCTGACTTTATCCACCCCCCTTGAAACGATATGCGATACTCATAGACGAACGGACCGGACTGTATGGATATTGTCACTGTCAGGCTCAATAGGGGTTTAAGGATGAGTTTGCTCGTCGGCCTCCATTCGCTCAATACCTGGGTAGCCGTTACGTACAGCTGGTGCCGCTGGCGTGCTTGTGGTTAAATCCGCTGCCAGAGTATCGGCGAGTCTTTAGAGTCCTACACAGAGGGTTTTCCTGCTTCGGACGAAACGATGTAGAGGTCGTATGGTTTTACGGTAGTGTTCGATCATATACTTGCAATTGTGACGTATCATAAATCGAACGGATAATACTAGTGGGCTTTGGTTTAAGCCGGATCCTAATATTATATTGTTAGATTATTTTTGTCTCATTGTAATCGTATTTTTGGGAATACGGATGCAGGTATGTATATACGGATGAAGGGTATTCTTATAATTTCTTAGAAGATTACTTTTAGAAGATTACACCTCATTATGTTTTAAACCTTTTTGGATTAAAAGGTTTATGAGGTTGAGGATGAGGTGTTTAGTGGCATGGCTTACTAGTGACTTATGGTTACTATTCTAGCATGCTCAGTGTTTTTGTTAGTTGTGAGACTTTTGTTGACTTGAGATTTTTTGGTTGACTTAAAATATTTTTTGGAGTCTTGAGATATTTTTTGGATGGCTCCATTATTTATTAATAACTCTCACAACACACAACAACATTTAGCCATTATTCGCTCTCTCTCCTACAACACTCCCATCCTCATGGCATCTTCTTCTTCCTCCACCCTAACCCTCTCATTTGTTGAGAAACCTAGGGTGTCTTAAGACAAATTAATCATTCATCACACTTTACTTCTTCTACGGTATCTAGTGTAGCGATCTAGGTACCCTAGTTACCTCGTATATGAGGTTAGAGCTCGATTAATAGATCTCGGGTCGATCATCTTCGATGGAGGGAGACCGGAGATCAAGCTTGATCAAGGAGGCCTCTTGGAGCTTGGGATAATGGTTCAAGACTGAAGGACACGGATCATTCGGTATAACCATTCTCAACTCTCTTTACATATTGCTAGTTTAGGATTAATGGTAGATCCGTAGAATCAGGTTGAGCTAGCGCCGGTTTTTATAAATTTTTGTTCTGCAATCGGCCACGGTTTGATGGATAGGGAGATGCCGTAACCCAATATGGTATCAAAGCCAACCCATTAACCCCATACTAGCTAGATCTAACAAGCTTAAAAGATCGATTGACAAAAGTTTCTAAAATAACGATTTCATTTTGAAGTTTCTGCCGATTTTTTTAACTGATCAAAAAATTATTTCCAGAGTCTTAAAAATATGTGCAAGCCTTTTTAGGGAACCAGAAGAAATTTGAAGACATGAACCAATAAAATGGTCGCGGAAACGTGGAAATAGTAGCCTAATTGCGGCGGTTCCGCGATCATCTTATAGCCATTGTGAGTCAAACTTCTTGTGGTACCCTATTACATGGAATTATGATTTTTGTGATATATGTTTTGGGCCTAGATTTATTTGAGTGTTGGATTGCATTTGGGGTGGGAAGTTTTGTTGATCGAAATTTTAAATACGTTAGTTTTCAGTACATGCATTACCGTCTGCGACCGTGAATGTCATTAGAGTGGTACAACTCATCTAATTGCTATATGCTCTTTTAGATGGGTTTGCAAACGTGAAATTCATGTTGATGCTCTGTGTTGTGTTGTGCTTGTGGCTGGATCGTCGTGGTGGATAGCCAGTGGTGCAATGGTTGTACAATTTAGTTTCATTTGTACATTTGATATTACGGGACGAGCGTCCGACATGTGGACTGCCGTCACTACCAGTTTGTATAATATTTGTTTGGGGCACGACCGGGTTGAGGTCGATATCATCCTTGTACATATTATTTCCTTTTCTGTACTAGGATTACCGTAAAGTGGAGTGCACGAATATCCGGGTTCTAGAAAGCAACGGGCTCGCATCTCATGGCTTTGAGACGGAGTAGGCCTCACTCTAGAATTGGCGGGCTATTATCCGCACTCGTAGGGGGTATAGGTTGACCCAAGGAGGGGTGCTCAAGGTACCGGATTCCGTGGAGTGCTGGGTAGCACCTTCACATTGTTGATTGGGGTTGCCCGCTTCTGGGATTATGGGGTAATTTGCCGCACTCGTAGGGGTCTAGGTTTTCATTGAATAAGATATCCACATGACAGGGGAGCGTCGGGTCTCATTTGCGGCTCAAGTGAAACCCGAGGCTCCAGGTTTATCCACTACTCTATGTTTCTTAGTTGAGAATCTGTGATGTTGCTTTATATCATGCATGGGACGATTGTTACATATATATTTATATATATACACTAGTAGATGTTGTATATGTTTTTGTCACGACCCGAAATGGCACATGACTGGCACTTGAATCATATAAAGTCTATAGGACCCCATCTAATTCAAGTAAGCCAAAAATCCCAGAAATCTAAGCCATTTTAAGGAAGAAGTGAAGAAAACTTGTTTAAAACAAGTGGTTTTAATAACATAAGCCGAAATATGCATTTTTAAAATCTCAAGTGTTTTCTGAAAATTTCGGCAGAGTTTCCTTTGTAAATACTGGCCCCAAACGGGTATAATACATGAAATATACTTAAAGGCATCCCCAAGCGGGAGCTAGCTCTTCGCTAATTGGCGGTCACAACCACGCAAGAAATATAATATACAACGCCGAAGGGCGAGGATCAAAACTCAAAAGGAAACTCAAAATCATCAAGAAAACCATAATAATACAACGCGCGACTCTAAGGTCGAAAGAATATACACTGGTCTTCTAAGTCTAATAAAAATACAAGTCTTGTTGATGGAGATTACTAGATACAACTGAATAAATAAATGTACAATGGTGGACACGATGCAAGTGAATCCACCTACCAAAGCAATCACCCGGAAGGAAGCAGTGTCCCAGCAAAGCCGCCAAGGAAATCTGTACGGCAAAACCTGCAAGAAACTGTGGCACAACGGGGGTGAGTTGACAACTTGTGAGTAGAAAATATCACCGAGCAGAAATCGTATATATTACTCAATCCTAGGTCATACGATCATAATATCTATCCTCAAAATGATAAAGCCTGAAGCATGATAAGGTGGCAAGGGTAAACATATATACATAAGTACAATACCAAGTTCTCGTGTCAGTGCCTCAGGTAGCAACATATCAAAAATATGAGATATGAATGCAATATAATGAAAATAGAATACATCATGAATGAGAAAACTGTTATCTAAATTTAGTGAGATTTCTGTATATTTAAATCGAGGTATCATCAATGAAATCAACATAAAATCAGTGTCAATCTTCGACACAAAACATATATCTCAATATCTCAATATCTCAGGCTCCGGCAATCCGGACTGGCCCGTATCCACAAATCTCAATATCTAGGGCTCCGGCTATCCGGTCTGGCCCATACTCCGATCGGTATTCCCCGGATATCTCTCGAGTCACAATAAAATCACCGGTCAGTAGTGCTCCCCTGCCAGGCTCAATGCCATCATCTGCGACCATCTTGCTCCGAGGTACCGCACCGGGTCCACCATGCACCCACAGACGGTTCCTCCTCCTCCTCCTCGAATCAGGTGTATGATATCGCTCAAGAGCCAAGAAAACTCATGGTGGACTCCTTTCAAATCATATCATGAGGAAACCGCAATTTTCTATCTTTAAATGAATATAAGTTTATAAAATCTTTGCGGTTTCTCCAAATCCAGAAATCTCATGGAAATACGAAATCCCAATCTCAAGGGTAAATAAACATTGAATTACCGGCATAAAGTTCTATAATATTGCATGACAATAAATAAATGAATGCATCGGATATCAAGCAAGGAATGCAATAATTAAACTAGCAAATGAAAGTAATAACATATTGGAACTACCAGCTAACAAGCTATGTCAATGAAATAATATTCTCTAAGGTATACGTGACATGGCAATTACCGATGATGATGTGTGTGAGCCGGCAAGCAGGTGTACGTGGAGCATACGTATCATCGGTAATGGTGCTTGTGTCCTGACAGCATGGTTTTAATAATAACTAATGAAACACAATAAACATGCAATGCGGTGCGAACAACAAGAATATGCGGAACATGAATAATAATGCAACATCTATAAATATACATTTATATGTGAGTCATACAGTTTTGACATTTGAAAAAATAAGAATCGTGGTGTTTAGAAAATAGGGCTATGGTGTTTTTATGAAAAGGTACGTCTTTTGAAATATCCGTAGAATCCCTTGGCCTGTCTTAAAATACTCACTATTCGTTAGTTTTGAAATAGATATGAATCGAGTCTAGTCTAACATCTACAAGTAAACTACAGGACTAAACTAACAGACTAATCGAAAGGGTAAGGAAAACCACCTAAGTCTGAGTCGATAAATATATATATACATCTGGTAGTCGGTGATCCCGCTTCAATAGTATCACGTACGATACAATATATATATATATATATATATATATATATATATATAATATGACACCCTTGAGTCAAGAGTACGGACCTATAATCATAATTATAGCTCGTACGGTAAATTCATCGTGCGGCATCCCAAATCTGGGTACTGGTCAAATATCACATTTATCTCATTATTCATTTGGTATCATCATCATCATCATATCCGAAATAAGGTACTGATCTAAAGTCTAGTGCATACTGATACCATCAACATATATCTGTGTGTGTATGAAAACACGTCGCTAAATGATCCGCTAAAATATCAGGTCGTACCTCATAGTACGAACTAAATCACATCACCGATCTCGTGGCATCATGCCCAATCACATCGACTCATCTCCAAGTACCATGTATTATCCTCATTATCCATGTGTATACACACACACACACACATACTCACAAACATATATATATATATATATATATATATATATATCCCCATATACGCATAAGAAAGTAAAATGCATGCGAGTGTGTGTGTGAGTGTAAACCTTATTCTAGGGTTCACGACTACAACTAACTAACGATACTATCAATCAATTATACTAGAATCAAATCCATGACTTCCTAAGACCATACTTGCTAACTATCCATGATTCACATAACACATTTTTATATATAGATATAATATATCATAGGCTACACTACAAACTGCGGGGGTGCTATATGCCATCCACCCGACTTCCCTCGTAGATATATATCTACTCACATTGATCCTTACTTGCCGAAGTCGATGACGCTATGCTCGTCCTTGTTGTTCGAAGTCCGCTCGAGGGTACCTACATATGTACACAAGATATCGTAAACCGAAATCGCACACGAAAACCAAAACAACACGCGAATCACGCATAGGTTAAAACCTATGGTCTACACAAGCAAGAATGACCAAACAACCCTCAAGATTGACGTGCAACCGTCAAGTGATCGAGATAAAACCAAATACCAAAACTTCAAGTCATTAAACCTGCAAAACATTAAGCAGCAACTTAGAAAACTGGTACCAGATTTTGGTTCAGGTAAAATGGGGATCAACAAACAATACTGGGGTGATGTATAGGGGGCATATGATCTACAGAAGAAACCAGGGCACCAAATTCCACAGAGTGGCCAGCCATAAGCCCCTAAATTCCGGCCTCCTCAGTTTGGGTGTCACTGCTTGGGCTCGAACTTGCAGGGTGACCTCCTAGTGGTCCATTTAGGTTAGTGGTGTTGTTTTTTTTTCCTGGAAAACTCTCGGGTCACTCCAGATTTCCTGCACCCACTAATTATACACAAACCGACATACCGTTATCTAAATTCAATTGCATGGTGTAGGTTCTGTTGCATCTGGGTTTTAGACAGTAAGGGGGGTTTAAGGTTACCACTACAGCTCATTAGCACTTCCACAACTCAAGAATTCCTCAACCCTCTTCTAGGAAATTTCAAAGTTTACAAAACTGCACTAAATCGGTTTTAAACTTAAATAGAGGCTACAGGAATTCAAATGCTACACTAAATGTGAAAGAATTACCTCATTTGGCAACTCAAGAATTTTCTTTAGTTGCCCCAAGTCTTCAAAATCCAAAATTTCTTGGTCCAAAGTGCTTGTAGTGAGCTTGTGCATGTTTTTAGTGAAAGAGGGATGATGTTTTGATGAGGGATTGAGGGTGCTTGTGAGGGTTTTATGGAGGAAGGAGATGAGGGCAGCCAAGGTTGAAGAAGGAGGAGGGAATGATGAATAGAATGAAGTGAAGAGAATGGCCCAAGTCAACCCAAGACCCCTCACCCTCTCTCTCTCTCTCTCTCTCTCGCCCATACCCATTTCTTTATTCCATTTTCTTTTTTCTTTTCATTTCTTTTCTTTTCTTCTCTCTTCTCATTTAAAACCAAACCAAATGAAAAATAAAGAGAAGCCATGGTAGAAAAATATATAAATGTGAAATAGGACATGGTGCATGTCATGAGCACAAATCAAGCTTCATGCACGATTAGTGATATTTAATCGCGATTAACATTAAAATTGTATATAATTAATTATAAAAATTCATAATTTGCCTAAATCACATAAAACACCCTCATTTCAGAAATTCCTATAATTTTCCAAATATTTCCCAATTTATTGGAAATTAATTATACCGCATTATCAAATATTCATAATATTTATTATTTAATTTTATAAATTCCCAAAAATAATATTTTATTTTTCTGAAATGTTACAGTCTTCCCCCCTTAAAGAAATTCGGTCCCTGAATTTAAATTTAAACCCCTCAAATAATAAAACATTTCAGTAAAATGATCAAGTCGTCGGGGCTCCGAAATCAAAACTACATAAAACACATCGTAGCGCAATGCATGCGCGTGAAAAACGAGTATGTAAACTAAAATCAAAACTCCATCAAGCATCACGCAATCATCGGAGTTATGGTGAAGACACCAATGTCGAAGTCCAATATGAAAACCAACATAATATACATCAAACTATACATGTAAACATCTTTGTAACTCGTCAAAACGTCTGAAAGAAATGCATGCCAAAACCTTTCAAGTCGCTGTATGATGCGTGTATCACTGCACAGTGGCGGACGTTTATTATAAGAAAATAACTATATATATATATATATATATATATATATATATCCTTTGTTTAACATACACGTCCCGCCGTTTTGAAAAATAATTTAGAAGGGTTTCCTTTGTTAAATATCTCGTGTCATCTCGGACACGTAGGTAAATACTGAGACTATAGCTCCTTTTAGGAAATCTCTTTGATAACTATCAATGAATGCAAAATATAGTCAGGTATTGTCCTCGGACTAGTCCTGCTTAGCTACTATACCAAATAGTAAATATCATAAAATATACTGCTCCAAAAGATACCAATCCCAAAATGCGTACAAGAATGCCCCGTGCGTCTGGTGCGCACGGAAAACGAAATCCATGAATGTGCCATACATGTGCATAGAAACAAAATCCAAGTGCAACGGGTGTGCACGAAACACCTGTCAAAGGCAACGGGTGTGCATGACAGCAATATCAGGTGCATCTGATTTGCACAAAGAATCTCGATTTAGTGCATTTGGTGTGCACAAAAATAGCATCAAGCGCGTCAAGTCTGCGCAAAATCCAACTTAAGTGTACAAGGTGCATGAAAACAAATATCGAGTATCACAATCGAAATCGACGGTATACAACACATCTCAATCCAAATCAGGTATACCATGGTATATAATCTCACAACCATATGCATTAGCATGCACAAAATCAAATCAAAATACTAAAAATGCATGGAAACTATGTCGAAAGCACAAGTCAAATCACATGCATACCATAGACATGAAATAAAAATCAACGTCTCGTATGACATCAAATCGAAGTCAAGTGCAACTGTAGTGCACAAAATCTCAATCATGCAAATAAATCGCCCAAAATACAGAAATCAAAGATGGCGGAAACAGTCCCGCTCTAGCACATCCTCTAAAGATCTCTGGCCAACTATCATGGTCACTCATAACATGTCTCATCGATGATGCCGAACGCTGGCCTGCTGGGTATGCACAAAATGCCTGCTCCTGGGTCCAAGTCTTCTCGTATAGTATTCCAAAAAGGTTCTTTCGAAGACTCCCCCAAATCTCGTTTCTGCCGTACTTCCTGGAAGTTATCACCTTTTACAAAATCTATTTCTTATTCTGGAATGGCTGCATACTCATCACGACTCCTTCTGGAAGATATATCCATGTACAATGGCTCTGCATGCGTTTAACATCTCCAATGTCAGCGGAGTGGAACGTCATCTCGTCGAAATCTCGTACGAACCCCTTACTCCACTTTTCTCTAATGTCGACTGATTCGGACTCGTCTCTTCGTGGCTGCATAGACTGCGCTCCAACGGCTATACTCGTATCTGGAGTTTCCCAAGCAATGTATCCCATCACATGATATCCGAATGACGTCGAACCTTTCGATCGATTTGTCAAGGTCCCATAATCCCCCAAGAGCTCAACATCTTGAGTACAGTTTAATAATATCCAGTACATGCCACAGTACCTATAGACCAACCATAGAAGGGCAAACCCAAGCCTCATTAATGGCACCGTGGAACTGCCGCAAACCCTAAGGTTTCAAAGCGTTCTCATGGTCATTATATCGAGTTAGGGTTTCAATCTTCTAGAGGGTCCACGGAATTACTTGCATGTTTTTTCGAATACTTTAAACTTGGAAAATGGGTTTCTGACATTTGATCGTTTTCCTTTGATTCCTAACGTAACTGTATGAAGTCGTCTCTAGCTGGAATCAATCAATCTGATGACCTCGCATCGGGGTAGGCAACGAATCGCATGTCCTAGTTCTTCATCCATGGTTGACTAGCGATCTTCTATCATATCTCTGCGTACAACTCGTGCGGCATTAGCTTCAAACATCTGGGGCGATATCTCGTCAGTCGCAGCAACAACTGAATCATTCGTCCGCATGCTGAACAGTGCCTCAATCATCCAATAATCGGTGCATTGACGGTCATCACATTCTGGCTGGCTTCTAGCAGTGGCCCAATCCTCTGGTGCTGATCTGCACATCCGAGAAATTTGCAAAAGCGATCCATCAAACGCTCATGGCGCGAAAACACAATAGGACGATACATCTATGCAATCGTGTATCCCTGGAATCACGCCCCGGTCTGTCCTCATCCATGACGAGCTCGTGCAGACGCAACTCTAGCCGTAGCTCTCTCTGCCCGTGTAATCGTGGCAGCAAAAACCATAAACCAATATCGATGAGGATAGATCATAGGATTGAATATAATGCTGTGCAAGGAAATGTACATCCTAAGGCTTCTTAAGCGATGTAGCGTATCGTAAGTATGCCGCGAAACATACACACGGTACGTCACTCTACTTAAGTCACCTACTCCATCAACCAAGGTCAACCTACGCGACGAAAGTTCGGGTCTAATACCCCCTCGACTAAGTCTAAGTTCCATAAGGTCAAGCCTAGATTCCGAATATATAAAAACGCCCTAGGCTCCACATAGTCAAGCATAGACTCGAACCAAGGTTAACCTAGCGCTCTGATACCAACTTTGTCACGACCTGAAATGGCACGTGACTGGCACTTGAATCATATGAAGTCTATAGGACCCCATCTAATTCAAGTAAGACAAAAATCCCAGAAATCTAAACCATTTTAAGGAAGAAGTGAAGAAAACTTGTTTAAAACAAGTGGTTTTAATAACATAAGCCGAACTATGCATTTTTAAAATCTCAAGTCTTTTCTGAAAAATTCGGCAGAGTTTCCTTTGTAAATACTAGCCCTAAACGGGTACAACACATGAAATATACATAAAGGCATCCCCAAGCGGGAGCTAGCTCTTCACCAATTGGCAGTCACAACCACGCAAGCAATATAACATACAACGCCGAAGGGCGAGGATCAAAACTCAAAAGGAAACTCAAAATCATCAAGAAAACCATAATAATACAACGCGCGACACTACGGTCGAAAGAATATATACTAGTCTGCTAAGTCTAATAAAAATACAAGTCTGGTTGATGGGGTTTACTAGATACAACTGAATAAATAAATGTACAATGGTGGTCACGATGCAAGTGAATCCATCTACCAAAGCAATCACTCGGAAGGAAGCAGTGTGCCAGCGAAGCCGCCAAGGAAACCTGTACGGCAAAACCTGCAAGAAACTGTGGCACAACGGGGGTGAGTTGCCAATTCGTGAGTAGAAAACATCACCGAGCAGAAATCGTATGTATGAATCAATCGTAGGTCATACGATCATAATATATATCCTCAAAATGATAAAGCCTGAAGCATGATAAGGTGGCAAGGGTAAACATCTTTACATAAGTGTAATACCAAGTGCTCGTGTCAGTGCCTCAGGTAGCAACATATCAAAAATATGAGATATGAATGCAATATAATGAAAATAGAATACATCATGAATGAGAAAACTGTTTTCTTAATTTAGTGATATTTCTGTATATTTAAATCGAGGTATCATCAATGAAATCAACATAGAATCAGTGTCAAGTATTGACACAAAACATATATCTCAATATCTCAATATCTCAGGCTCCGGCAATCCGGACTGGCACATACTCCTATCGGTATCCTCCGGAAATCCGTCGAGTTGCAATAAAATCACCGGTCGGTAGTGCTCCCATGCCAGGCTCAACGCCATCATCTGTGACCATCTTGCCCCGTGGTACCCCACCGGTTCCACCATGCACCCACAGACGGTTCCTTCTCCTCCTTGAATCGGGTGTATGATATCGCTCAAGAGCCAAGAAAACTCATAGTGGACTCCTCTCAAATCATATCATGAGGAAACCGCAATTTTCTATCTTTAAATGAATATAAGTTTATAATATCTTTGCAGTTTCTCCAAATCCAGAAATCTCATGGAAATCCGAAATCCCAATCTCAAGGGTAAATAAACAATGAATTACCGGCATAAAGTTCTATAATATTGCATGACAATAAATAAATGAATGCATCGGATATCAAGCAAGGAATGCAATAATTAAACTAGCAAATGAAAGTAATAACATATTGGAACTACCAGCTAACAAGCTATGTCAATGAAATAATACTCTCTAAGGTGTGCGTAACATGGCAATTACCGATGATGATGTGTGTGAGCCGGCAAGTAGGTGTACGTGGACCATACACATCATCGGTAATAGTGCTGGTGTCCTGACAGCATGATTTTAATAATAACAAATGAAACACAATAAGCATGCGATGCGATGCGAACAGCAAGAATATGCGGAACATGAATAATAACGCAACATCTATGAATATACATTTATATGTGAGTCATACAGTTTTGACATTTGAAATAATACGAATCATGGTGTTTAGAAAATAGGGCTACGGTGTTTTTAAGAAAAGGTACGCCCTTTGAAATATCCGTAGAATCCCTTGGCCTGTCTTAAAGTACTCACGATTCGTTAGTTTTGAAATAGGTATGACTCGAATCTAGTCTAACATCTACAAGTAAATTACAGGAATAAACTAACAGACTAATCGAAAGGGTAAGGAAAACCACCTAAGTCTGAGTCGATAAATATATATATATATATATACATCTGGTAGTAGGTGATCCCGCCTCAATAGTATCACGTACGATACAATATATATATATATATATATATATATATATATATATATATAATATGACATCCTCGAGTCAAGAGTGCGGACCTATCATCATAATTATATCTCATACGGTAAATCCATCGTACGGCATCCCAAATCTGGGTACTGGTAAAATATCACAGTTTTGCACCCACGCTAGTCCATCCCCCGCTCTGTCGTTAGTTAAGTAACCTAACAGGTGATGACGGGGCCCAGTGGAGAATGCGGATGGCATATACGCACATTTTATTTTCGTTCCTTTATCTGGTATGATTTGTTTAATTGATGGGACTGCGATGATTTTGATCAACGCAAGGATAAAAAAAACCTATATGATGTTGTTGGAACCAAGTTTTTTGAAAACAGACATTACAGACGTTTTCTTTTGCTTTGCACAGTGGTGTTCGATTGGGAATATCCTGCACCTCATTCGACGAGGCAAGGGCCGAGATCCCATCATCGGGAGTGACCCCTGGGGAAATAATTTGCGTCTTCATAATAACTTTACTATAGACGATTCTTTTGCCTTGCACAGTAGTATTCGATTGGGAATATACTGTACCTCATTCGACGAGGCAAAGGCCGAGATCCCTTCATTGGGAGTGACCCCTTGGGAAATAATTTGCGTCATCGTAATAACTTTACTATAGCCGATTCTTTTGCTTTGCTTAGTAGTATTCGATTGGGAATATGCTGCACCTCATTCGAAGAGGCAAGGGCCGAAATCCCTTCATTGGGAGTGACCCCTTGGGCTTTTGCGTCATCGTAATAACTTTACTATAGTCGATTCTTTTGCTTTGCATCATGGTATTCATATTGGAATATCCTGCACCTCATTTGATGAGGAAAGAGCCGAAATCCCTTCACCGGGAGTGACCTCTTTAGCAAAAGTTTGTGCCACTATATATTTATAAAACCACTTGGATTCCTTCAACGTTATCAAGTTCATTACGTTAAAGGTTTTTCGCCAAAAACCAGCCGTAGCCCTCCGTCAGTTCAGATTAGTATTGCTTAGTATTCGTGCTACATTTGTCGTTGCTATTCGCCAAGACGTAGTGTGCGGTAGCTCTGTAATGCTTTTCTGTCGCATGGACATGTGGATTGGTTAGGACAGCCGTATGACTTTGTTGATTATTCGTCAAGGGTTGTGCGGGTAGGTTTAACGCAATCAAGATAATGACGGGTTGAACTTGACTAGGACCTTTTGATTTGTTGATTATTCGTCAAGGTCACTTCGGTCCTAGGGGTAAAAACACACATCGGGAGTTTCAAACATACAGGAAACTTGCCAAGTATGTGCATACCTTCTGAAGTGTGGTGACTTAAGTGGCTTCCATCAGGTTATCATGCGATGATAGTTGGATCCCGATTCGCACTGATGAGTAGGTTTACTTCTCAGGTGATTTTAGATGATCCCGACTAATTCTCCTTTTAGGTTTGGAGGAGAGTTCGAGGATACAGTGGGAGACATCCTTATTAATAAAGTGATTAACCATTCTGATCTAGGTCAGAGTGCACGCTGAGTGTTTCTTTTCTCTCTCTCTCTCTCTCTCTCTCTCTCTCTCTCTTTGTCAGCGACCATGGCCCGACCTTAGACTAAAACTCATGAACCAAGTTAACCGAACCTTCTTAAATCACATTGGCTCTTGGATTGTGTCACGACCCAAAATTTGGTATATGACCGGCACTTAAACCACGTGACGTCAACAGACAAAAAGCAATTTAAGTAAGCCGAAAACCCAGAAATCTAAACCATCAAAAATGGTAAGTGATAAAAACGTTGTTAAAAACATTTGGAAATCTCCAGTAAAAATCTTTAAACTTATGTTTATTTCTTACAAATTTTGGCAGCACCTCCTTTGTAAAAACTAGCCCCGAAACGGATACAAACATAAGATATAAGTAAAACAACATAGGATATAAATAAAGCATCCCCAAATGGGAGCAAATCACACACAAAGGCGGAAACAACCACCACAAGCATATATACGACGCCGTAGTGAAGAGATAGACAATATAAGTGAAAAACAGCATAAAAAGAGATAAAGCAACATAATAAAAGTCGGCTCATACGAGCACGACACCCAGAATCACAAAATATACAATATCGTCCTCACAACTCGTCTCTAATTCAATACATGGAAATGCTAGATGGAGAATACTAGATACAATAAGATGTACAATAGGTGAAGTCGGATAACCGCAAACCCACCTATACTAAACGGCCTAACAGCCAACCAAAACGGTATCCGCAAAATAGAGATAATAAGCAGCCTGTCGCGACTACTTTGAGGGTCAAGCCTGCAAACACTGTGGAACAACGGGGGTGAGTTGCCAACTCATGAATAGTAAGTAACATCATACAGATAATCACAGGTATGCACGTACAACGATAATCTATCACATGCAATCTGATAGTATCAATATGCTAATATGGATATGCAACAATCATGAAAGGTACTCTATCAGGTACTATAAATACATGAAGCAATGCATATCAATGAATGCTGAGTATAGGATAAAACATATCATCATCAATGAATCATCATCGTGGAAAAATCCCAGTGTCCATCAACGACACCCCAAATCCCAATACATCAGGCACCGTCACCCTGATCAGCCCTCATATCCTGTAAATCGCATGGAACCTGAGTGCCCAACATCGGTACTCGAAAACATCATTAAAACTAATGTCCAACATCGACACGCAAATCCACATATATCGGGCTCCGTCAGTCCGGATCGGCCCACGGGCTCCGTCAGTCCGGATCGGCTCATATCCATCTCACGACTCTGGTCGGTATCCTCCGGATAATCGCCAGGTTAAACCAATCACTGGTAAGTAGTAGTCCTTTGGCCAGGCTCATCGTCTACGGCACAACATCCTTTTCTTGCCCCGGGGTACCATACCGGGTCCACCATTAACTCGCAAATGGATCATCCAGCTCCTCGAATCGGGTTTCTATCACAAGTCTCAGAACCGAGAAAACACATAGTAGACGCACTGAAATATCATATCAAGAGAAACCGGGTTTTCAAAACAATGCATACTTTCTTGAAATAATACCACGATTCTCAAATCCATAAATCACATGAAATCCGTATCTCAATGCGTAAATCCATGAAATATGATATATGCAACATAAAACCGTAATATGAGCATATCAAGGGAAAACCGCTCTTTTAAATGAATCCAGTTTTTAAATATATCATGTGGTTTCCAATTTCTCGAAAATCACATCCAATATCATATAAAGGTGTACATGTAGTTATAACAAGTATGGGTGTATACATGTAAGTATGTATGCACGATATATTTCATATACGCAATAGAACAAGAATCAATGTGTCAATATCGATAACAATACAATACTGCATATGTGTATAGGCTGTGCTTGCCATGGCAATTACCGATGGTGTGGGTGTAGCATACAATTTAGTGCTCGTGCAACATGAACCGTCAGTAATGGTGCAGTGTCCACTAGGTATTAAGTCAAGGCACAACAAGTAATAGTATGCAATGATGCACAATCAATATATATGCATATAAACTGTAAGTGTACGGTAACGCCCCGGCCGTCTGTCTGAGGCCAAAATGCGAAAACGAAAAAATTTTCAAAACTTTAAACCGGCGCTATCGTATGCTTAAAACCCGGATCGAACCATTAACCTACAACTAGCAACTAGAGAAAGGGTTGGAAAGCTATACCGATCGATCCGTGTCCTTCGGTCTTCGGCCACCATCCCAAGCTCCTCGCGGCATCTCCGGTCTCGTCTCCTCGACGGAAAGGTCACCACAACTTCGAGTCTTTTTATGGGCTCCCACTTCATCCAAAGCAACTCGGGCATGAAGTTCGCTAGCCGACGTGTCCAAGGCGAAGTAGAGAATGTTTGTGACAACTTTGTCTCTTGCATCCATTGTATGGATGGAGGTTGAAAGTGATGACATCCATGGAAATTATGAGCTAGAGCAAGAAGAAGAAGAGGAAGAAGAAGAAGTTCCCTTTTCTTCTTCTTATTTCTTGTGATGTTAATGAGAGTGAGAGAGTGAAATCAAAAATACAAGACCAAACATTATCATATAACAGCCCCTCTCTCTCTCCTTCTCATTTCAACACTCAAATCCATCAAATAAAGTGACATTTGCAGAATTAAAGAGACCATGAGTCACTAATGAAGTCTATGTCTCATTTAATGCACAAAATGATGACTTAAGCTCAAAATTTCCATTTGTAAACATTAACACAAATGTTTACAACAACAAAAAGATACGGCAACATCTAAAGTAAACTCGTGACGGATCTCAAGGATACCCCTCACCTGTATATACATACCTGCATCCGCATTCCGACTGAATGCGAATACGATGATACTAAAGTAATCCAACAAATATAATACTAGGATCCGGTTTAAACCAAAGCCCACTAGTATGATCTGTCCGATCATAATCCGTGCACTACCGCACGTATATGATCGAACCCTGCAATATATCATACGTCCTCTACAACGTTTCGCCCGAAACTTGAAAATTGTCTGTGGGGGACTCTAAAGACTTGTCAATACATTGGCTGTGGATTTAACCACTAGCACGTCAGAGGTACTAGCCGTACGTAACGGGCCACCAGGTATTGACCAAAAGGGAGGTCGATGAGCGAACTCATCCTGACACCCTACTGAGCATGTCAGTGACAATATCCGTACAGTCCGGTCCGTTTGTCTATGAGCATCGCATGGCGGGCCTAGGGGTTAGTAAAAGTCAGACCCCCAAAAGCGGTACAAGTCATGTCGGAGTGTTGCCCAGAATACCCTAAGATACTACTGGAATACCTACTAGTAAATCTCCTGCCTTGGCCAAGGACTTCGTGTAATGGCTCTCCTAGACACAGCTCGATTTCACCCCCAATACTGGGAGAGACAAAACCCCTGCTGATCCGCTCACTGCCTCCATGTGGCTTGGGACTGTACCCAACTAAAACCTGTTTGCACGACTCCTTTGAGCCATGGTAGGGTAGTAATCAAAGCACAGTGGGAACTCACACGAGAAAAATGACGATCTCAGGTCGATGAACTAACATATACATATGTCACCAGGGAACTGCTATCTGACGTCAGGTATAATACCAAATAGCATGTTCCCGGCGAGTCCTGTTCGGTGTACTCATAATCCAATGAGCACCTGTATACATCTTAGGTGAACCAACTGACACCAATGGCTTGTGAGACCGGCCAACGCCTCTCGTCGGGGTCTCGACTGTATACACTAGTCTACTAATGGAGTATCGATGCCCAGTCTCGAAACTCCCACGACTAGGGACCACTTTAAAGATGTGCTTATAGACCCTAGCTCCTACGTATATGATCACTATCATACTGCTGGTAGTCAAGCAAGAATCCTAAGGGCTCTATCAATGTGTAATAGTGACCTGTAAGGTCACCTAAATCAGTACACGATGATAAAGATAAACCAGATAGCATACTATCATCTTGAATAAGACTGTCCTACCGGCATAGGTCCTCCCTCAATCATTGTAATCACGTTCCTGTGATCCAATAATTGACTCTGAGGGCACTATATCCAACAATCTCCCACTTGCACTCAAGGCTAATTATTGCGATGTCGCATACTCACAGCCCGTGTGATACCAAACACCCAACTCCTCTACTAATCAGTCTCACAAAGCCCGTTTGCGAAACTATTGCGTTCGAGGAATAGCCTCAGTGAGGGGATCCACCCTGATGTTTCTTTCTATGTCTCTCTTTATCTCAAGTTCGCGGAGAAAGCCATCTCCCGAAATGAGCAATACCTGTCTTAGAATATGTCTGGATATCTGATGGGACCTAGTTCATAAATGAACTCCAAATCCAAACTTCTTAGACTGTATCGTCAACTGAACTTAATCAGTATCCTGCGCCATGCCTCCCTCAGTACCCCCTTGGACCATCTGTCCAAACTACTGCCCCTCGTCAGAAAGAAAACTATAACTCTGACAGTCACTCTGTCATCCAGGTCACCTTGGAAGCCTGGAATGATAACCCTCTCCCGAAGGAGGCTGCCGTTATCATTTCCCTAGAATATCCACTTATGTTCTAAAACTGCTTCTGAATGTTTCTCCAGGATAGGATTAATATCAACTTATTGCATCTAGTGCAAAAAACAACGTCTGGTATAGTACTTGACATCTCATGATTGACTCAAATGCCTAAGCAAGTGACCTGCCAATCATATACATTCCTCTCCCCTTTAGTCTGTAAGACACCTTTAGAGAGGGCGACTCCATTACCTGCAGGTACACCACCGTGCCAGGAGTCGTCCATTCTAAAACACCTTTAGAATGCTGTCAAAGTACCCAGATTTGGAAACTACCCAAATCTAGATCTAAAACCATAGATCTAGTAACCAAAATGTCTGATATAAAATCTATGTCCTTTGTGGAGAAACCACTGTGTGACAACAAAAGTATAACCGGTCGTAGTATAGGAATTTCACTTCCTACTCTGTGTATGTCATCCAAATACCAGGACATCACACCCTACTACCTTCTTAACCGATCCATCCCCTATTCTGATGTAGTCAAACCTATGACTGTCATATCAGAAATAGATGATGTATCTCCGCTATATCCGCTTTAGTCCATAAATAGACATAAGCTACTTGTCCACTATGCATCCGCTGCTCCCACTGACTACGACAACCCTCTGGCAGAATCATATACACGTGCACTTCTAAAGCTAGTTTAGAACGACGCTATACTCATCCTCCTGCGGGGTCTCACAGTCTGAAACAGCAGCAATGGCAAGTCTAGGTAAACAAGAACCTCTCTATCACCGTCCTTGAGCATACCGAAGCACCTCTCGAGTGCCTGAGGTTACCTACCATATCTGCGGAGTAGCCAATGGAATGTCAAACCAGATTGAATCTTTAGGTCCTTATCAAATTTTCAGTAATCGTTTGCGGTTCTGGAATCACTTCCAGTTCTACCATACTTCCACTACTGTTTTCTGAAAAAATCCATTTTTATTAAAACTGTGGTGAGTCAAGAACAATATCACTATTGATCTTCCAGATGGTAGAAAGTCAACTCTCGTCATAGCCCGGGTCAACCCACAAACAGCCATTACAGAAACGTGCCTTGAGTTATCCAGAGTCGGATTTTAAGCGTAAGCCGGACAACTCCCCGTACCTTAACATTGTTAAGATATGAACTATTCTATATCCAATATAGAAACAGAGATACTGATTTAATTGGAACCAGATTCAAATTATGCAGCTGTCACCAGTGCATGTCAACTAAATGGAGAGAGGCCAATCAACATTACTCAACTTAGGAGTGCTTCCAATTTTGAGTAACCTGAAAGAGAAACAAGTTCTATTAATCATTACTATCATCTGAATACCATACACAAGTGTCTACATCTTCGATCACCTTGAAGAGTCCTGATACTTGCAACACCTGGTTCTCTACTTTATTCTTATACCTATAACTTCTCAAAACTTAGACCATGTATTTCTACGAAACACATATCGAAGAACTAGAGAAGTCACAAGTAAACAGAATATAGTACGAGTACCAACCCCTCTGTCCTCATGGACACTGGACAACATACAATACTCTGTATAAGTCCCCTGAGTCTAATAACTCATTCCCTATGTGTCATAGGTTAAAAACTGTACTTATGATTGAGAAGAATTACACCGTTGTTTAATGCTCCTTACCTAACCATCCACTGATATAGGTAAATGTCATAGACATAATTTCAAAAAGTTATATCTCACTTTATAAAAATAAACGTACAGATATATCAATTTGAAATTGGTGCATAACAACGGATATTCAAAACCAAATATTTGTCGTCCGGCAAACAACCCAGGCGATTTCCACAAATATCACTAATTACAACGAATCCTGATATAATGAGGATGATCACCCAATTCCCAATAACTTACTCCCACTCATCATCTGTAAAACCATACAGATGTGAGAATCAAACCTAGTAAATACATACCCTGGAGCAAGGACTAATTGGGAAATCAGTTTTCTTTTAACAATACACAGTGAAACTGAAACATGTAAATGTTTCGAAGGGGTATCCGGGTATTCCTAGTAATGCCTCTTCCATTATCAGATTCACAACTATAACCGTATAATTCTTTGCCATCTCTCCAAATCCCTTTATATGTCTTTAGTCATTACCTTCTCTACACCCTCTTAGGCTAAATGGTTTTCTTCCTTCCCTACCGTTCGGCACCAGCATATGGTTTGGAAGAAGACTATCTAATAAGCATAATGGGTGTACTCTCCTAATCCTAGGTGTACTCGTAACCTGAGAGAAGGTGAAGATAAAAGACAACTGAATAAAACCTTATTCTTATTTCTCCTGAACCAGAATCCATCCCCGAACTGGAACAAGTTCCTTCGAGTTCGTATATGACCATACGATAGAGTATCCAATAAACTATGGATCTTCGTAGTGATACGGAGTGTTCTGGAGAAATACAAAGGTGATGTAGGATTGGCGAAGAAATACTTGGTTTGGTCGTGAATAGCAGTCGCAATTTACTTTGCCCTCTTACTAATCCCTTTATTTGTCTTAACTTATTATCTTCTGTACACCATCGTTCGGATAATTGGTTTTCTTCATTCCCTACCGTTCGGCACCTGCCTATGGTTTGGTAGAAGACTATCCAATTAGCGTAATAGGTGTACCATCCTAATCCAAGGAGCGAGCCAAGGAGCACTCGCAACCTGAGAGAAGGTAAAACGAAAAGACAACTGAATAGTCCTATTCATTTTCCCCAGAACCGGAAACCATCCTCGAATCTGGAACAAGTTCCTTCAAGTTCGTATATAACCATACGATGGTTTTATCCAATGGAAGTGGATGCTCGTAGTAATACCGGGTGTTCTGGAGAAAAGGGTAAAAGTAGGAGTGGCAATGAGGTTTGCAACTCAGACAATCCAAAAGCCAGTGTTTTAAGAAGGTTCGGTTAACTTGGTCACTGAGTCATAGTCAAGGGTCGGGTCATGGTCGCTGCCAAAGAGAGATAGAGAAAAGAAACACTCTGTGTGCACTCTAACCTAGATCAGAATGGTTATCAATTTATCCAATCAGGAAACCTCCCACTGTAACCTCAAATTCTCCTCCAAACCTGAAAGAAGAATAAGTCGGGATCACCCGAGGAGTAAACCAACTCATCACCAGGAATCGGTATCCAACTATCATCACTTGATAATGTGATGGAATCCACTCACGTTTTCGCACTCCAGAAGGTATGCGCATATATGGCAAGTTTCAGTTTCTTTAGAAACTCCCGATGTGATTTTTACCCCAAACGGCTTATGACCTTGACTAGGTCAACAAACCATAAACCGCTAGTCAAGTTCAACCCATCATTATTCTGGATTGCATTAAACCCACCCGTACGTGCCCTTGACTAGGTCAACAAGGCCGCACGACTGCCCTAACCAATCCCATTTATGCAACAAACAAGTACCACTTAGCTACCGAACACTACGTCTTGACTAGGTCAACAAACGCGGCACGAATACTAAATAATACCCGTAGGAAATGACGGAGGGCTACGACTGGTTTTTAGCGAAAACCTTTAACGTAATGAACTTGATATCGTTGAAGGAACTGCATAGCTTTTTATAAGTATAAAGTGGCGAAAACCTTTGCTAAAGAGGTCACTCCCGGTGAAGGGATCTTGGCTCTTTCCCGTAGAATGAGGTGCAGGATATTCCAACTGAATACCACGATCCAAAGCAAAAGGCAATCAGCTATAGTGAAGTTATTACCCTGACGCAAACTTCTGTCCAAGGGGTCACTCCCGGTGAAGGTATCTCGGCCCTTGCCTCGTCGACTGAGGTGCTGGATATTCATAACCGAATACCACTGTGCAAAACAAAAGAGAACGCCCTTGCAATAACAGCTTTTTTTTTAAAAATGTTCCAACAACATCAAACAGGTTTGTTTAGCTTGCATTGATACGAATCAACGCAGTCCCTTCTGTAGGGTTACTAAGCACTCTCACAAGGGTCTATAAGGCATCAACCATACCCAATTTAAAAATTTAGACGTGCCGAACAACCCTAACCAAGATCTTTAAACTAGAGATTAGGTGAAACAAAGTATGTTAAACAATTTAACATCTAAGAGTTTGGGATTACAACTTTTGTAGTCCGGTCCTTCGCTTCATAAGCTCCGTGTTGAGGTCCCTTCGCTGCGATCATCATGTACCCGGACTCTAGAGAGGCTCCACGAAGAGAATGATGCAAGCTTGCTTCCGATCTTCGATAACAAAGATGATCTACCTTGAAGTTTCTTTAACACAAGCTCTCACTCTCAAATGAAGTGAACACCCTAATCTAAATGGCTAGGATAGATTAGGATGATGAAATAGGATTTTAGCTCTCATTTTTTTCTTAATCTCACTCAAATCCATCACAAAACCCAAAGCTAGAAAGCTTTGCAAGGAGGAAGAAGAAGAAGAATGAATAATAATCCTTTTGTAATGAATAATGAAATGTTCTCATAATTACTTATACAACCATGGTTGCTAATATAAAATGAGCTAACCTTTGTAGAGAGTTAATTAGGGTTGAGGGTGTGGTTTGGATTACAAAATATCAACAAAATATCTTAACTCATGACAAAAAGAAAAGCTTCTAGAAGTTTCAAGAATGAGCTAACCCAAATCAAACCCTAACCTTGTTTAATCTCCACTAATCATGTTGCATTATTAATTATAACATGTTACAATATTATATATCACATATATAATATATTTTGTAACAAAATAAAATAATACAATTAACATATATCGCATATATATCAATGTATTACCCGAGGGAGAAAATGAATCAATAAGTGAGCTAATATTAGTTAATGTAATTTAATATATCAAATATATAATTATACATTAAATTATCAAATCAACACTTGATCCGATAATCCGAGTATTTCACAAATAACCGACTAATTTAATCTGTATCAGTTCATCGAATCAACACTTGATCCGATGACCCGGCTATATCCCATATACCCGGCCGATATCTCATATCGTGAGAATCTAATACGCTATCACATACACGTATTGTTCTCGGTCCCGCACATATCATATATGTGCTCCTACTCCATTTTTCCTGAGCCAGGAAACCACTTTGTAGGACTCTAAAGAATCGTCAATACGCCGGCAGTAGGTGATGATCATATCAATCACCCACAAGCTGCAAGCGGTCAGCTAAACATAACAGCCACCCAGGTATTGAGCGATCAGAAGATCAACAAGCAAGCCTGTACATTCTCCTGCGAATCCAATCGGTAACACTCCCGTACAGTCCGGTCTCTTCGTCTGATATGTCGCAAATCTCGCCTAGGGGTGGTAAACGTCAGACCCCAGTAGCTTGATAAGTCATGTCGATATGAGGTCTATAATAGTTCAAGAAACTACTGATAACACTTACCAGTAAATCTCAGCAACCCTGGCCAGGGATTTCCAGTTATAGCCAATCGAACACAGCGCAACATCAACTCCCTATACCGGGAGAGACTAATCCCCTCCTATCGCTCATTGCCTCCATGTGATTCGGGACTATACCCAAAAGCCACCTTTTTGCACGCCCTCTTGGACGTGGTATGATGAAAATCAAAGCACAGTGGGAATCACGCAAGTCTCTATGATGATCTCGGGTCAACAGACTACTCTGTACCAGTGTCACCAGAGAACTGCCATCTGACGTGAGGTATAATACCATCTGGGAGTTCTCGGCGAGTCCGTCCAGTGTACCCAGTCTCTACTGAGCACCCATACACCATCCTTGATGTCAAACACTGATGGATATGGGATCATCCATTGCCCATCATATGGGTCAAGATGCGTATACGCTAGTCTACTCTGGTGTATCTATGCCCTGTCTCGATACACCCTCGACTAGGAACAGTTATAGGATGTACTCGTCGACTACCGTGTCCCCACTAGTATGATCTCATCATAGTCCCAGTAGTCAAGTACATATCCTAAGGGCTTTATCAACATGTAACATAGAGACTATCATAGTACAAGTTAAGATAAAGAGTAACCAGATAGCGTACTATCATGTCGAGCAAGAAAGTCCTCCCTATATATGTCCAAGCATCCACTACAATATACATCGTATGTACAGAAATGGCCTCTAGGGCATACATATAACTAACAATCTCCCACTTGCACTAGGGCCATCTGTTGTGGTATCGCATACCTAACAATTAGCTGTGGTTGAAGTATCTCATACTCAACCATCCCATAAAAGTCTCTACTGGGAAAAAGGCCTTTGTGAGTGGATCCGCACTGTTGTCCTCTATGTCTACTCTCCTATACTCGATCTCCCTAGAGATCAACCATCTCCATGATCAGGTGATACTGCCTAAGAATTATATCTGGATTTCTGATGGGACGGGGGTTCCTAGGCCAAAGCTATAACTCCATTGTCACACAATGGTTGGAACAAAGTTTATCTCATGAACTTATATATATCCAGACTGCCTCTTTGGTAGCATCCTTGGTAACGATGTATCTTGCCTTTAATCGTCTAGTAAGTCACGGTATCTATCTTGGAACTCTTCCAACATACCGTCCCTCCACTGAGGGTAAAGACAATGCCTACAACTGACATTCAGTCGTCCTTATCACCCTAGAACTTTTCTAGTGATTCTCCCCAGAATCGTTTGATACCATCTCACTACAACTAGTGAGATTCCTAACATCCAATTAGATATATCCCATAGATCCAAAACCCAGGATTTAGTAGGTATCAACTTGATCCTTTATGGAGAATGCTTGTGATAAGAGGAGATTGACCGAGCGTAGCATAGAAAACTCCTTCCCTATCAAGAGTATATCATCCACGTACTCTACGAGGATCACCACCATACTGTCTACTACCTTTTTGTATATACAAGGTTCATCTACCATTTTGATGAAATCAAACTCTTTGACTACCACATCAAAACAGACGTTCCAACTCCGCGATGCCTGTTTTATCGCATAAAACATCTTGCACACGTTTCCGCTGCTCCCACTGTCTACGAAGCCCTCTGGCTGTGTACTTATAGATGATCTCTTCTAAATCATCATTTAGAAAAGCTGTCATGACACCCAACCGCCAGATATCGTAGTCATGGTATGTAGCCGTGGCAAGTAAGATCTGGATGGACTTAAGCATAGCTTTGAAAGTCTCAACTTTTCCATGTACACCAAGTAATCATCTCAGGATATACTTGCTCCTGATGGGGATTTAACCCTTCAGATAAAGCAACCAAAGTCCATACTTTGTTGGTGTATAAGGATTCCATCTCAGATCGCTAAGCATCCAGCCATTCTTACAGAGTCCCACTCCTGATAGCCTGCTAGAAACTAGTTGGGTCATCATCTCATGATGCAATCCTTGCTCCCACTGTCATAGAGAAACCGAAGTATCTCTCAGGTGGATGAGGAACCCTACTAGATCGGCGGAGAGGGTGAGGTTCGTTGGAAACTATTGAATCCTCCGGGTTTACCAAATCATCAGCTGCAGTTTGTATAGCTGGAACTCTTTCCAGTTCTACGTCATGACCAATAATTTCTTCACAAGAAATTCCCTTTCATAAAGGTGGCATGTTGAGAAACAAAACATATTTTGTTTCACAGTTAGGTAGAAGATATTCCCTTGCGTATGCTTGGGATATACAACAAACTTCCACAGATCTGACTTTGCCTTTGTAGGGGTTCCTAGGCACTCTCTAGAGGTCTCACAAGGCATCAACCATGCCAATTTCAAAAAATCTAGGTGCCGAGAAACCCGACTACGGATCGTTGGCTAGAATTCTAGGCGAAAAGTAAACTAGTTAACAACTTAACTATAAAGAATACGGAAATACAACCTTTGTAGATCCGGTGCTCCACCTCCATAGCTCCGCAACGAAGTCCCCTCGCTGTCCAAATGAATTCCCGGGCTCTAGCGTCGGCTTCGTCGGAGAAATGGCGAGCTAGGTCGTCGATGTCCATGCCGAAGATGATCTACGTCGAAGCATCGCTAGATCAAGCTCCAACTTCACCAAGTGATGAAACTTGTGAAGAAAACACACTCTACTGCTTGGCAATAGGTAGAGGATGAAGAAATAGGAAGTGGGTAGACTTTAGAATTGGATTTCTCACTTGTTTTCATCAATCACCATTGATGAAGCAAGCTTCTTCAAGTGAAGAAGATGAAGAAGAAGAAGATGAATAATATGATAAGTATTTTTCAAAAAGGAAATAATAAGAATACTTATCATAATGTAACCATGGTATGTGTAGAGAGTTAATCATGGTTGAATGGAATGGTTAGGGTTAAGCATGAGACAAAATGGTCACTTGGTCAAAGTCTTCATGAAGCTTCATGAACAAAACAAAACAAGCCACCATTTTCTCATTTGCTTTTCTTTTTCCAAAAGAATAAATAAATAAATAAAATGAATAAGGAAATAGTAAACCCTAACCATTTCATTAACCAAGGTTTAATTCTTTACACTTAACCAAAAAGCATGTATCATCAAACATGATACAAGCATGTGCACAAAATCATATCGCATATGCAATGCGCACATCCGAGTGAGAAAATCCATCTTAAGTGAACCGATACTAGTTAATGCAAACTAATATATCAAATATATAATTATGCATTAAATCATTATATCAACACTTGATTTAACGATCCGGTCATATCGCATATAACCGACTAGTATCCTATGTATCGGCTTATCGAATCAATACTTGATTCGATAAGTAGGTTATATCGCATACAACCATTCGATACATTCATCGCGAGAATAGAATATGGTATCACATACACGCATTATTCTCGGTCCCGCACATATCTCATATGCGCTCCTATTTCGTTTCGCTTGAGCCAGGAAACCTCTGTGTAGGACTCTAAAGACTCATCAATACGCCGGCAGCGGATGATGATCATATCAAACATCCACAAGCCGCAAGCGGTCTGCTAAACGTAACGGCCACCCGGGTATTGAGCGATCTGAAGATCGACGAGCAAGCCCGCTCACACTCCAGTGAATCCAACCAGTAACACTACCGTACAGTCCGGTCTGATCGTCTGATATGTCGCATATCTCGCCTGGGGGTGGTAAACGTCAGACCCCAATAGCTCGATAAGTCGTGTCGATATGAGGTCTATAACTATTCGAGAAACTACTGGTAACACTTACCAGTAAATCTCAGCAACCCTGGCCAGGGATTTCCTGTTATAGCCAATCGAACAAAGCGCAACATCAACTCCCTATACCGGGAGAGACGAATCCCCTCCTATCGCTCATTGCCTACATGTGATTCGGGACTGTACCCAAAAACCACCATTTTGCACGCCCTCTTGGACGTGGTAAGATGGAAATCAAAGCACAGTGGGAACCACACAAGACTCTATGACGATCTCGGGTCAACAGACTACTCTGTACCAGTGTCACCAGAGAACTGCCATCTGACGTAAGGTATAATACCATCTGGGAGTTCTCGGCGAGTCCGTCCAGTGTACCCAGTCTCTACTGAGCACCCGTATATCATCTCTGATGTCAAACACCGATGGATATGGGATCATCCATCGCCCATCTGTATGGGTCGAGAAGGTATACGCTAGTCTACTCTGGTATATCGATGCCCCGTCTCGATACACCCACGACTAGGGACTTTGAAGGATGTACTTATAGACTACCATGTCCCCACTAGTATGATCCGCATCACAGTCCAGGTAGTCAAGTACACATCCTAAGGGCTTTACCAACATGTAACAGAGAGACAATCAGTATACACGTTAAGGTAAAGATCAACCAGATAGCATACTATCATGTCGAGCAAGAAAGTCCTCCCTATATATGTCCCAGCATCCACTACAATATACATCCTATGTACAGTAATGGCCTCTAGGGCATACATATAACTAACAATCTCCCACTTGCACTAGGGCCATCTGTAGCAGTGGTTGTAGTATCTCATACTCAACCATCCCATAAAAGTCTCTCTCTGGGAACAGGCCTTTGTGAGTGGATCCGTTGTGTTGTCCTCTGAGTCTACTCTCCTCACCTCGATCCCTTAGAGATCAACCATCTCCATGATCAGGTGATACTGCCTTAGAATATGTTTGGATCACTGATGGGACCGGCGTTCCTTGGCATAAGCCACAACTCCATTGTCTCACAATGGTTGGAACGTAGTTCATCTCATGAACCAATATGCACCCAAACAGCCTCTTTGGTAGCATCTTTAGTAGCGATGTATCCTGCCTTTATCGTCTAGTATGCCACGGTATCTAGTTTGGAACTCTTCCAACATACCGTCCCTTTACTGAGGGTAAAGTCAATGCCTGCGACTGACTTTCAGTCGTCTTTATCACCCTGGAACCCTTCCAGTGATTCTCCCTAGGATTGATTGATACCGTCTCACTACAACTAGTGAGAATCCTAACATCCAATTAAATCTATCTCATAGATCCAAAACTCAGGATTTAGGAGGCATCATTTTGATCCTATGTGGAGAATCATTGTGATAAGCGGAGATTGACCGAGCGTAGCATAAGAAACTCTTTTCTTATCAAGAGTATGTCATCCACGTACTCTACGAGGATCACTACCATACTCCCTACTACCTTTTTGTTTATACAAGGTTCATCTACCATTTTGATGATGTCAAACTCTTTGACTAATTCATCAAAACAGACGTTCCAACTCCGCGATGCCTGCTTTATCCTATAAAACATCTTGCTCACGTTTCCGCTGCTCCCACTGTCTACGAGGCCCTCTGGCTGTGTACTTATAGACGCTCTCTTCTAAAACATCATTTAGAAAAGAAGTCATGACACCCAACCACCAGATATCGTAGTCATGGTATGTAGCCATGGCAAGTAGGATCTGGATGGACTTAAGCATAGCCTCTTGAAAAGGTTTCATCATAATCCACGCCTGGTCGATGATGAAAAGTTTTAACAAGTCTAGCTTTAAAAGTCTCAACTTTTCCATCTACACCAAGTAATCTTCTCAAGATATACTTGCTCCTGATGGGGATTTAACCCTTCAGATATAGCAACCAAAGTCCATACTTTGTTGGTGTACATGGATTTTATCTCAGATCACTAAGCATCCAGCCATTCTTACGGAGCCCCACTCCTGATGGCCAGCTCGAAGCTAGTTGGGTCATCATCTCATGATGCAATCCTCGCTCCCACTGTCATCGAGAAACCGAAGTATCTCTCAGGTGGGTGAGGAACCCTACTAGATCGGCGGAGAGGCTGAGGTTCGTTGGTATCTACTGAATCCTTTGGTTCTACCAAATCATCTGCTGTTGTTTGTATAGCTGGAACCTTTCCAGTTCTATATTACAGACTTTGCCTCGAGCTTGTCCGGATTTTGCTTTTAGTACATAGGCCGGACAACCCCAAATCTCAACTAACTTGAGAGATGGGCTCTTCCCTTATCATATCAAATATGAAGTGGTAGGCAACTGATTTGATTTGAACCCTATTCAATAGGTATGCAGCTTCTCAAGTGCATAACTCCTAAAAAGGAAACAGGTAACTCAGTATTACTCATCATAGAGCACACCTTATCACATAGGGTGTAATTGCTCCACCCTGATATACCATCGTGATATGGTGTATACAGAGGAGTAATGCTGAGAGAGAATCTCATTCTCCTTTAGAATAGTCCAGGAATTTCATGCACAAGTATTCTCCTCCTTGATCTCATCAAAGGACATAATACTTATACCCGTATTTTGGTTCTCTACTTCTCGCTTATATTCTGTGAATATCTCAAAAGGCTCGGACTCATGTTTCAACAGGAACATATGTCTGAATCTTGAGAGATTATCAGAGAATGTAATGAAGTATAAAGAACCGGTCTTGGCATGTGTAGACAGGGGACCTTACATACATCAACATGTATCATCCCAAGATTTTACTAACTCTTTCTCTGTTTCCAATAAACAGAGCTAGTGTCATTATATCTTTGTGACATGACTGGCAAGTTTCACAAGATGTAGATTCAAACTGATTTAAATATGCATCTACATGTAACTTCAGCTAGTCGGGTCACATTGATCTGACCTAGTCTACAATACCTTAAGAAGGATCCGTTCATTTCTGAACTCTTCCTCTTATGTGTGTTCCATATACTAAGAACTGTAGTTTGATTTAGAACATCAACGCTTTTAGATAACGTGCCTGAACCGATCAACTTTTGATATAGGAAATGTTCAAAACATTATCCAACAATACAAAATTATATCCTTTCTTTACTAATAAAGAGACTGATATGATTTTGTATATCAGGTTCGGTATCTAATAACATTTGTTCAGAATCAATGTATTGGTAATACAGGGTGACAGTGACCAACAGACTTGGCTGCAACACTTGCCCCGTTTTCTGCCTCATGAAACTTATCACCCGTTATCAGTTCTCTACCTTTCTGTAACCCTATGTAACAGATTACATATCTGGGATCCTGATCTGGTATCAAATACCCAGGACGCAGAGGATACTGAGAAACAGTTCTTTGTAATGAACACACCCGAAGATGATGCATCAGCATGCACTCTCTTCGTTTGGGCGGCACGGGAATTCTGGTAATACCCAATTTCCTGCTCTGTCTTATAACAATTATAAGTTGGAGCGGGACCAACGTTCCCCAGCTCAGTATAACAAGCGGGTTCGGTCAATGTTCCGTATTATTATCTTGATTAAGGCGTGATATGGTCGCTACCTGGAGAGAGAGAAGATAACACTCAGCGTGCGCTCTGTCAAGAATAGATTGGTTATTATTTTATCTAATCAGGATGGCTCCCACTGCTTTTTATCAAATCTTCCTTCAAACCCTAAAAGGAAAGACTAGCCGGGATTAATTACACACTACAAGTTCGCCAATCTTTCAGCCAGGCCAGTGTCGGTACTTTAAGGGAGGTCCCCCGTGCTTTCGCACGAACCTAATTACTGTAAACCTCGTTTTCCCAGAGGCGTAACCCCGTTGACACCTTTCTAGACACCTACTTGATCGGCTAATTGTAATGTATAAAACTCTCCCAGGAGGAACTCTTACTCGCAGCGGGTATCGGGATCCAACTATCTCATAGAAGGTATGCAATCTCATTGCAAATTTCAACACTTGAAATTCCCGATAATATTTTGCCCCTAGTGTTCTATGACCTTGACGAATGCCAAACAACCCATAGTCCACTAGTCAAGTTCAACCCGTACATTTCTTGATCGAATTAAACCCACCCGCACGACCCTTGACGAATGCCAAACAACGCCGTACGAATACCCTAATCCAATCGCATCATATGCTCAAGCAGATAAATACTAGTTAGCTACCGTAAACTACGCCTTGACGAATGCCAAACTACCGCAGCACGAATACTAACCAGTACTTATCTGAAATAACAGAGGGCTACGACAGGTTTTTCTGAAAACCTATTGCGTAATGAACTTGATATCGTTGTAGGATCGAATGAATTTTTAAAATGGAGTGCTTTTGAGACTTTTCTAGTTTTGCTAAAGGAGTCACTCCCGGTGAAGGGATCGTCGGTCCTTTCCTCGTCGAATGAGGTGCGGGATATATCATATATATCACTGTGCAAAGCAAAAACACTTAAAAGCAATCAAAAGACAAACCGAGTGTGTAGCATCTGCCAGTTATTGCTAAAGGAGTCACTCCCGGTGAAGGGATCTCTGTCCTTTCCTCATCGAATAAGGTGCAGGATGTATCACATATACCTCTGTGCAAAGCAAGAACTGAAGCTACCTGTTTTATTTTGAAATTCGATTCTACAACATCTTAGGTTTCTTTTATTTCATTAATCACATTAATGAAGTCCCATCATTTAAGTACCTAAACATCACAGATAAATACGACGTACACTTATGCCATCCGCATTCGCCTCGATGTCTCCTCGTGCACCGTTAGGTTAGGTAACTAACGGCAGAGCGGGGCAGGGCTAGCGCGGGTGTAAAACATAAGTAACGTCTATATAATATATCATATATACTATATACTGTATCTATCACAGAACATCACATGATCACATCACAGATATCGCAGCAGAAGAAACATATGAAATATTGGATATACTAGGACGTCCGTGTTTTCAATTCGAGCCAGTATAAAACACGGATTCCACGGTCGTGATGAATAGCCAAACCCACACCCCTAGACCCCTACGAGAGCGGTAAGCAACCCTACCAATTCTAGAGTTAGGAGACCCGTACTCGACTCCTCGAGTTGGTCTCCCACTGGACTCCAGAACCCGGTTACTTGTGCTCCCCTCCTTGGGTCTATCCTAGTGCGGAAAAGTAAATAATATACAAAGGGTGACATCTTCTGCAACCTGGAAGTGCCCCAATAAAAGAATATTACATACAAGTTTTTACATGAATGAAAATGAAAAACACTCATCTCACATAAAAACCCCCGGCTATTCAAACACGACGATCCAATATAACATATCCAGCAACACATAACATCACATGTCATCAACGTAAGTAAATATGCGCATCCCAATTGTCGTTGGCATATAGCAACGAAACCGGCGATATCACAAATTACACTTACGGTCACAGAAAAGAAAGTGTAAAACTACAACAGTTGGAATCCGCAACCACCTCAGACATCCTATGCCTGACCAAATGAATTCTTTAGATATCGCATGCCTAACAATTATAAACCCCGCATTTTAGTCTCAAAATCGAAAACTCTTTTCAATATCAAGTCGGGCAATTCAACAAGATTCCCGACATCCTGATCGAATGCTCGTCGCAAACTTTAGTAGGCGGCCGCACCCCCGATGCTGTCGATGAAGTGCACTAAGGCGGAACACCGCCACCGCGAGCACCCGTACGGATGCTTTCGGCGACGGGGTTCTCCTACAGTCACTTGGTCGGGGCTATGGAGTGAGGCTGTCTATTAAGTTTACCCGGCGAGTATCCGCGTACGCTACGTGATTGCGATGGACTTTTGATCACATCAAAATTCCGTGGCAACCGATCAAGTGAGACTAAAGTGCCATGTTTATAACATTCATTCAGTTATCTCATAACTACTTGTGAATTCCAATTATTGTATCCCATTCCAGATAATTAGAAAATGTTAAACTTTCCGATTGAATATTCGAACACCCAAGTTTTCCCGATACAGATCAACACATGAAACAAGTCTAACAACATTCAGTTCGTGCCTCAGTACCAACGGTCCAGCCGTAGAAGGGTCAAGCCAACGCCTCACATGTGGCACGCCGTACTGCCCCAAACCCGAAGGTTCAAAGGGCAGTTCAAGACGGTCACATAATCGAGTTAAGGTTTGTTGTCTTCTAGAGGGACCATCGCGTTACTTGCACTACTTAGAACGTCGTTAAACCACGGAAAAATCCAACACTTGGAAATTTCCCGACAGGGGAAAAGTTGGGTATTTATATCCGGTCGAACTTTTTAACATATTCTAAAAATTATCCGGAAAGCCACACAGACAAAATTTGATACTCCGATCGAAACACCGAATCCCCAAAAAAACCCCAGAAAATTCAACTCTTGAATAAATTTTAAAAATTCCCAGAAAAACCAGCACTGGAAACCAAGAATTACTGTGTAACTTTCTGTGTATGTTAAGGCATTACGGCCGCGGAACCGCCGCACGAGCCAAGCTCGTGACGCGGAACCGCGGCTCAAAGAAGGAATTAGGGCATACGACTTCACAGTAACTCTTAGATATTCCTGCATGTTATTCTGCATATTTTTAATATAGAAAAACTCACTGTTTTCAAAATTGTACAGAGAGCATGATCCGGGTTCGGGTTTTGGTTCGATCGGACTTCAAATTGCGTCTAGACTTCGCCTAAGGCCCTAGCTTGGCTCTGTTACCACTGTAGGGGTTCCTAGGCACTCTCTAGAGGTCTCACAAGGCATCAACCATGCCAATTTCAAAAAATCTAGGTGCCGAGAAACCCGACTACGGATCGTTGGCTAGAATTCTAGGCGAAAAGTAAACTAGTTAACAACTTAACTATAAAGAATACGGAAATACAACCTTTGTAGATCCGGTGCTCCACCTCCATAGCTCCGCAACGAATTCCCCTCGCTGTCCAAATGAATTCCCGGGCTCTAGCGTCGGCTTCGTCGGAGAAATGGCGAGCTAGGTCGTCGATGTCCATGCCGAAGATGATCTACGTCGAAGCATCGCTAGATCAAGCTCCAACTTCACCAAGTGATGAAACTTGTGAAGAAAACACACTCTACTGCTTGGCAATAGGTAGAGGATGAAGAAATAGGAAGTGGGTAGACTTTAGAATTGGATTTCTCACTTGTTTTCATCAATCACCATTGATGAAGCAAGCTTCTTCAAGTGAAGAAGATGAAGAAGAAGAAGATGAATAATATGATAAGTATTTTTCAAAAAGGAAATAATAAGAATACTTATCATAATGTAACCATGGTATGTGTAGAGAGTTAATCATGGTTGAATGGAATGGTTAGGGTTAAGCATGAGACAAAATGGTCACTTGGTCAAAGTCTTCATGAAGCTTCATGAACAAAACAAAACAAGCCACCATTTTCTCATTTGCTTTTCTTTTTCCAAAAGAATAAATAAATAAATAAAATGAATAAGGAAATAGTAAACCCTAACCATTTCATTAACCAAGGTTTAATTCTTTACACTTAACCAAAAAGCATGTATCATCAAACATGATACAAGCATGTGCACAAAATCATATCGCATATGCAATGCGCACATCCGAGTGAGAAAATCCATCTTAAGTGAACCGATACTAGTTAATGCAAACTAATATATCAAATATATAATTATGCATTAAATCATTATATCAACACTTGATTTAACGATCCGGTCATATCGCATATAACCGACTAGTATCCTATGTATCGGCTTATCGAATCAATACTTGATTCGATAAGTAGGTTATATCGCATACAACCATTCGATACATTCATCGCGAGAATAGAATACGGTATCACATACACGCATTATTCTCGGTCCCGCACATATCTCATATGCGCTCCTATTTCGTTTCGCTTGAGCCAGGAAAGCTCTGTGTAGGACTCTAAAGACTCGTCAATACGCCGGCAGCGGATGATGATCATATCAAACATCCACAAGCCGCAAGCGGTCTGCTAAACGTAACGGCCACCCGGGTATTGAGCGATCTGAAGATCGACGAGCAAGCCCGCTCACACTCCAGTGAATCCAACCAGTAACACTACCGTACAGTCCGGTCTGATCGTCTGATATGCCGCATATCTCGCCTAGGGGTGGTAAACATCAGACCCCAATAGCTCGATAAGTCGTGTCGATATGAGGTCTATAACTATTCGAGAAACTACTGGTAACACTTACCAGTAAATCTCAGCAACCCTGGCAAGAGATTTCCTGTTATAGCCAATCGAACACAGCGCAACATCAACTCCCTATACCGGGAGAGACGAATCCCCTCCTATCGCTCATTGCCTCCATGTGATTCGGGACTGTACCCAAAAACCACCGTTTTGCACGCCCTCTTGGACATGGTAAGATGGAAATCAAAGTACAGTGGGAACCACACAAGACTCTATGATGATCTCGGGTCAACAGACTACTCTGTACCAGTGTCACCAGAGAACTGCCATCTGACGTTAGGTATAATACCATCTGGGAGTTCTCGGCAAGTCCGCCCAGTGTACCCAGTCTCTACTGAGCACCCGTATATCATCTCTGATGTCAAACACCGATGGATATGGGATCATCCATCGCCCATCTGTATGGGTCGAAAAGGTATACGCTAGTCTACTCTAGTATATCGATGCCCCGTCTCGATACACCCACGACTAGGGACTTTGAAGGATGTACTTATAGACTACCATGTCCCCACTAGTATGATCCGCATCACAGTCCAGGTAGTCAAGTACACATCCTAAGGGCTTTACCAACATGTAACAGAGAGACAATCAGTATACACGTTAAGGTAAAGATCAACCAGATAGCATACTATCATGTCGAGCAAGAAAGTCCTCCCTATATATGTCCCAGCATCCACTACAATATACATCCTATGTACAGTAATGGCCTCTAGGGCATACATATAACTAACAGCCTTGAGCTTGTCCGGATTATGCTTGTAGACATAGGCTGGACAACCCCAAATCTTAACAAACTTAAGATATGGGCTCTTCCGATTCCATATCACATATAAAGTGGTAGGTAACTGATTTGATTTGTGTAGGGTTCCTAGGCACACTAATGAGGTCTCACAAGGCATCAACCATGCCAATTTCAAATTTTACAAGTGCCGAGAAACCCTAATACGGATCGTTAACTAGATTTTAGGCGAAACTAGAAGTAGTAAACATCATTACTGCTATAAGGGAAGTGACTACAACCTTTGTAGATCCGGTCCTCCACCTCCTAGCTCCGTGATGATGTGTCCTCGCTGCAATCATCAGATCCCGGGCTCTAGCGTCGGCTTCATCGGAAAATGGGCGGGCTAGGTCGTCGACTTCGATGCCGAAGATGATCTACGTCGAGGCAACACAAGATCAAGCTCCAACTTCACCAAGCCATGAAACTTGGGAAGAAAACACCCTATACTACTTGGCAAGTGGTAGAGGATGAAGAAATAGGAAGTGGGTTCACTTTAGAATTGGATTTCTCACTCTTTTTCTCAAGTTGCCATTGTTGGTAGCAAGCTTTTTCTTCATCTTTTGAAGAAGAAGAAGAAGAAGAAAAGAATTATGATAAGTTATTTTCCAATAGAAAATAATATGATAAGTATCATATTGCAACCATGGTTATGTGTAGAGAATAAACCAAGGTTAGGTGAATGGTTAGGTTAGGCAAAGAAACAAAAATGGTTGAACTTTTTCAAAGCTTCATGAAGCTTCAAGTAAATCCAAAAAGCAACCATTTCTTTTCTTGCCTTAAAAGGAAATAAACAAATAAATGAATAAATAAATAAACTAAATAATCAAGAGAAGATTATAAAACCCTAACCATTCACTTAAACATGATTTAAACTAAACATACACCCAAACTAGCATGTATCATCAAACATGATACAATCTTGTGCACAAAAATATATCACATATACAACTTGTGTATTTCAAGTGAGAAAATCCTTTTAAAGTGAACCAATACTAGTTAATGCAAAGTAATATATCAAATATATAATTATGCATTAAATCATTAAATCAACGCTTGATTTAACGATCCGGTCATATCGCATATGACCGACTAATATCCAATGTATCGACTTATCGAATCAATCCTTGATTCGATAACTAGGTTATATCGCATACAACCAATCGATACATTCATCGCGAGAATAGAATATGGTATCACATACATGCATTATTCTCGGTCCCGTACATATCTCATATGTGCTCCTATTTCGTTTCGCTTGAGCCAGGAAACCTCGGTGTAGGACTCTAAAGACTCGTCAAAACGCCGGCAGCAGGTGATGATCATATCAATCACCCACAAGCCGCAAGCGGTCTGCTAAACGTAACAGCCACCCGGGAATTGAGCGATCAGAAGATCGACGAGCAAGCCCTCTCACACTCCTGTGAATCCAACCAGTAACACTTACCGTACAGTCCGGTCATATCGTCTGATATGTCGCATATCTCGCCTAGGGGTGGTAAACGCCAGACCCCAATAGCTCGATAAGTCGTGTCGATATGAGGTCTATAACATTTTGAGAAACTACTGGTAACACTTACCAGTAAATCTCAGCAACCCTGGCCAGGGATTTCCGGTTATAGCCAATCGAACACAGCGCAACATCAACTCCCTATACCGGGAGAGACGAATCCCCTCCTATCGCTCATTGCCTCCATGTGATTCGGGACTGTACCCAAAAACCACCATTTTGCACGCCCTCTTGGACGTGGTAAGGTGGAAATCAAAGCACGGTGGGAATCACACAAGACTCTATGACGATCTCGGGTCAACAGACTACTCTGTACCAGTGTCACCAGAGAACTGCCATCTGACGTGAGGTATAATACCATCTGGGAGTTCTCAGCGAGTCCGTTCAGTGTACCCAGTCTCCACTGAGCACCCGTATATCATCTCTGATGTCAAACACCAATGGATATGGGAACATCCATCGCCCATCTGTATGGGTCGAGAAGGTATACGCTAGTCTACACTGGTATATCGATGCCCCGTCTCGATACACCCACGACTAGGGACCTTGAAGGATGTACTTATGGACTACCATGTCCCCACTAGTATGATCTGCATCATAGTCCAGGTAGTCAAGTACACATCCTAAGGGCTTTACCAACATGTAACAGAGAGACAATCAGTATACACGTTAAGGTAAAGAGCAACCAGATAGCATACTATCATGTCGAGCAAGAAAGTCCTCCCTATATATGTCCAAGCATCCACTACAATATACATCCTATGTATAGTAATGGCCTCTAGGGCATACATATAACTAACAATCTCCCACTTGCACTAGGGCCATCTGATAGCAGTGGTTGTAGTATCTCATACTCAACCATCCCATAAAAGTCTCTCTCTGGGAAAAGGCCTTTGTGAGTGGATCCGCCGTGTTGTCCTCTGAGTCTACTCTCCTAACCTCGATCTCCTTGGAGATCAACCATCTCCTGATCAGGTGATACTGCTTTAGAATATGTCTGGATCACTGAGGGGACGGACGTTCCTTGGCATAAGCCACAACTCCATTGTCACACAATGGGAGGAACTAAGTTCATCTCATGAACAAATATACATCCAGACTGCCTCCTTGGTAGCATCTTAAGTAGCGATGTGTCCAGCCTTTATCGTCTAGTATGCCACAGTATCTAGCTTGGAACTCTTCCAACATACCGTCCCTTTACCAAGGGTAAAGACAATGCCTGTGACTGACATTCAGTCGTCCTTATCACCCTGGAACCTTTCCAGTGATTCTCCCCAGGATCGATTGATACCATCTCACTACAACTAGTGAGAATCCTAACATCCATCGTCTCTATCTCATAGATCCAAAACCCAGGATTTAGGAGGTATCATTAAATCCTATATGGAGAATCCTTGTGATGAGCGGAGATTGACCGAGCGTAGCATAGGAAACTTCTTTCTTATCAAGAGTATGACATCCATGTACTCTACGAGGATCACCACCATACTCTCTACTACCTTTTTGTTTATACAAGGTTCGTCTACCATTTTGATGATGTCAAACTCTTTGACTAATCCATCAAAACAGATGTTCCAACTCCGCGATGCCTGCTTTATCACATAAACCATCTTGCACACGTTTCCGCTGCTCCCACTGTCTACGAAGCCCTCTGAGTGAGTACTTACAGACTCTCTTTTCTGAAACATCATTTAAGAAAAGCAGTCATGACACCCAACCGCCAGATATCGTAGTCATGGTATGAAGCCGTGGCAAGTAGGATCTGAATGGACTTAAGCATAGCTCCTTAGAAAAGGTTTCATCATGATCCATACCTGGTTAATGATGCAAACCTTTAACAAGTCTCAACTTTTCCATGTACACCAAGTAATCTTCTCAAGATATACTTGCTCCTGATGGGGATTTAACCCTTCAGATAAAGCAACTAAAGTCCATACTTTGTTGGTGTATAAGGATTCCATCTCAGATCACTAAGCATCCAGCCATTCTTACAGAGTCCCACTCCTGATGGCCAGCTCGAAACTAGTTGGGTCATAATCTCATGATGCAATCCTCGCTCCCATTGTCATAGAGAAGCCGAAATATCTCTCAGGTGGGTGAGAAACCCTACTAGATCGGCGGAGAGGCTGAGGTTCGTTAGAATCTACTGAATCCTTTGGTTCTACCAAATCATCTGCTGTTGTTTGTATAGCTGGAACCTTTCCAGTTGTACATAACAGACCTTGCCTCGAGCTTGTCCGGATTATGCTTTTAGACATAGCCCGGACAACCCCAAATCTTAACCAACTTAAGATATGGGCTCTTCCCTTTCCATATCACATATGAAGCGGTAGACAACTGATTTGATTGGAACCCAATTCAATTGGTATGCAGCTTCTCAAGTGCATAACTCCTAAAAGGAAATAGGAAACACAGTAGTACTCATCATAGAGCACACCATATCACATAGGGTGCTATTGCTCCGCCCCGATATACCATCGTGCTATGGTGTATTCGGAGGAGTAATACTGAGAGAGAATCTCATTCTCCTTTAGAATAGTCCAGAAATTCTATGCACAAGTATTCTCCTCCCTGATCTTATCATAGGACATAATACTTATACCCGTATTTTGGTTCTCTACTTCTAACTTATATTCTGTGAATATCTCAAAAGGTTCGGACTTATGTTTCAACAGGAACATATGTCTGGATCTTGAGAGATCATCAGAGAACGTAATGAAGTATAAATAACCGGTCCTGGCATGTGTAGACAGGAGACCTTACATACATCATCATGTATCAGTCCCAAGAGTTCACTAACTCTCTCTCTGTTTCCAATAAGCAGAGCTATGGTCATCTAATCATTTGTGACATGACTGGCAAGTTTCACAAGATGTAAATTCAAACTGATTTAAATATGCATCTAAAATGCAACTTCAACCAGTCGGGTCGCATTGATGTGACCTAGTCTACAATGCCTCAAGAAGAATCCGTTCATTTCTGAACTCTTCCTCTTGTGTGTGTTCTGTATACTAGGAACTGTAGTTTGATTTAGAACATCAATGCTTTTAGATAACGTGCCTGATCCGATCAACTTTTGATATAGGAAATGTTCAAAACATTATCCATCAATACAAAATTTTATCATTTCTTTACTAATAAAGAGACTGATATGATTTTGTATATCAGGTTCGGTATCTAATAGTATTTGTTCAGAATCAATGTATTTGTAATACAAGGTGACAGTGACCAACAGACTTGGCTGCAACACTTGCCCCGTTTTCTGCCTCATGAAACTTATCACCCGTTCTCAGTTCACTACCTTTCTGTAGCCCTATGTAACAGATTACATATCTGGGATCCTGATCTGGTATCACATACCCAGGACGTAAAGGATACTGAGAAACAGTTCTTTGTAATGAACACACCCAAAGATGATGCATCATCATGCACTCTCTTCGTTTGGGCGGCACGGGAATTCTGGTAATCCCTAATTTCCTGCTCTGTCTTATAACAATTATAAGTTGGAGCTGGACCAACGTTCCCCAGCTCAGTATAACAAGCGGGTTCGGTCAATAATCCGTATTATTATCTTGATTAAGGCGTGATATGGTCGCTACCTGGAGAGAGAGAGAAGAAAACACTCTGCGTGCGCTCTTGCAAGAATAGATTGGTTATTATTTTATCTAATCAGGATGGCTCCCACTGTTTTTATCAAATCTTCCTTCAAACCCTAAAAGGAAAGACAAGCCGGGATTAATTACAAACTACAAGTTCGCCAATCTTTCAGCCAGGCCAGTGTCGGTACTTTGAGGGAGGTCCCCCGTGCTTTCGCACGAACCTAATTAATGTAAACCTCATTTTCCCAGAGGCGTAACCCCGTTGACACCTTTCTATACACCTACTTGATCGGCTAATTGTAATGTGTAAAATTCTCCCAGGAGTAACAATTACTCGCAGCGGGTATCGGGATCCAACTATCTCATAGAAGGTATGCAATCTCATTGCAAATTTCAACACTTGAAATTCCCAATAATATTTTGCCCCTAACGTGCTATGACCTTGACGAAAGCCAACAAACCATAGCCCGCTAGTTGTTCATATCATAATATTGCAATTTATATTCCCCAATTCTTATTCGTTTTATAATTAAACAGGTGCTTTTGAAGCATGTCTGCTGCATATTACAGGATACAGGTTCTTGGAGCGAATACAGTGAAAAAGACAGAAAACGATACAAAAGAGTGACTTTTGACCAACAAGTAGAGGGATCCTAGTCAAGCCTAGATGAAGAACAGTGCAAGGTCCAAAATGTCAAGACAAACGGTTAAAAGATTGCTACAAGTTTTCACTGAAAGATCTGGAGAAGAATAAGAAGCCAAACAGAGAAAAGAATTATGGAAATAAAAAGCCCAAAGTGTAAAGAACCAGCCCAGGAAGTTTGGTGAGATGATCTCACCAAAGGGCCGCGGAACCGCGGCCCAAGCCCACTAATGCCGCGGTTCCGCGGCCATTTAAAGCCCGTGTCGGTGTATTTTTCTTGTGTCGGTGCGTCGGTGCGGGGGTTTGGATTTTTCGTAGGCAAATCTGTAATTGCACATGTGTGAATTCCGTAACCCTAAATTCTCCTGTTTACGTATAAATTGTAATCAAAAATTGTAAAACCCTATGCCTCTTTTCAATCAATAAAATTCAGAATTGCTGGGAGTATTATTCAGATCTGTTCTATATTGCTTGGAGGGAGCCGTCAACCTAGTAAGTTATTTTATGTCTTTGTTTTAATTCTTTTAATTAGTATGTCTTATCATCCCCTAATGAGCGAGTAGTCTCCTCGCTTGTTAGGGTTAGCCTTAGGGAAAGGTTTGAGAGATGAGATCTCTCACCCCTTTCATGCCATCTACACCTAAGAGTTAGAACTCCATGCATGCACGCACAACCGCTCCCTACGGCATCCTACCCCCTCGAGGTAACGATGAACCGTAGTATAAAGGGCCGGTTGCGCGTGTTTTCCATGGGGGTTAGGGTAATTATCAACAAAGGAAGGATACGAATCTAGAGGAAGAAACATCTTCCCAAAAGATTCGGATCCACTTTATTGATAATTACCGTAACATCTAATAGATCTAAAATAGGGCAATGAAAGCGGTGAGGTAACCTTTAATCTCCAAACTTCCCCTAAACCTAACCCTAGCAAGACATTAATTTAGATTAATTTAGTTCAGTGATAGATCTAGTTTTTTAGATTAAATCAATCCAAACAACAATTGGAATCAACTCGTAAAGACACAATAACAAATCTACCCATCTCTGTGGATCGACCCGTACTCACCGGCTAGCTGCAAAGCGACGTCGTTTCTGATTGCGGTAAATACAAGTTTTCATACTAATCAAATGGCGCCGTTGCCGGGGATGGCGTAAAATTTCTTTCTGTGTAATTTCGGGTTGATATAAATTTTAAAAAATTATAAAAATCTGAAAATAAAAAAAAAAGAAATAAAAAAAAATTATCAATTTTGATCTGTTTGAAGGGTTTATTGTTTGAATCTTGCAGGAACAGCGAAGAATCGTGGATCTGGAAATTCACAGAGGGCAAAAGAAAATAAATCATATCAGAACAGAGGGGAAAGATCACAACAGAGCCACACAAATTTTTTGAGCCACTGTTCTCCTCATCCCGCCGCGTTTCCGCCGCATAAGGAGGCCCCACACCGCGGTTCCGCCGCGTCTTGGCCACGTCAGCGCATCAATTTTATATAGTTTGATCTCTCCTTCTCCCCTCTGCAACCTACAATATATCCACTGTGAAAATTTTCTGCAGGATTTCTTTGCGCTAAAAAAAAATCTTTCTCCCCCTTCTAAATAACAGAATTTTCTGCAGGTTTCTTTGCGCCGCGCTAAAAATTTGATTGTAAGTGAATTATATTGTTTTGCATAATTTAATCGGACTCTAAGGGGCTAATTGACCAAACTCAGATTGGGTGGGGATTTCATCACCCTTCCCAGGACCCCAGAAATCACTTTAAAGCATTTTGCATCGACCATAATTAATTAAAAAAATATTAGACTCGGACCTAAGGACATCGAGCTCAATAGGAAAAGGACTAGTATAGGCATCGACCGTTTATCCTAACTGACTTTGCGGTGTCTAGGCTAGTGGTTATTAATTAGGCCCACTGTAATGGTGGTTCCTTCCCACTTACCTGGCCGCAGTGTCGGTGAAGAGGCGGTTTGAGGTCCTATTTCTAGACCTAGTTAGGAGCTGTCTAGCAGACCTAGGTGACCCTAAATCTAAGCCTGATTGTGCATGTGTGGTTGATACATTTGTGTCACGAGTCTCTTTTCAAAACTTCTTTGCAAAACTCACATAAAAAAAAAGAAAAAAATCTTTTCAAAACTTGCAACTTGTCGCTAAGAAAACTTGCAACTCACTTCCACCACTTCCCTCCATTGACGTTATCTTACCCCCACATTCTATTTTTCTATTTTTCTGACTACACTACCCTTTAGTGTATGTCAATTTGGACTAGGGATACTAACGCCCGATTAGTCCGTGTTTCGTTGGTACCGACCGACGAACCCTTCGACGAACCCTTCGTCGACATTCCGTCCATTTTCTTACCTCCACCTTCAAATTCTTCTTTCAAAGGTATGTCGGGACACGACCCCAACGATACCTTACCGACGGGAACGATTCCACCTCCGTTAGGTGCGAATAACCCGAATCTTCCGCCTGTTGTAGCGCCCGCACGAGTTGCGCTCCAGGATCTCTTCTACCCCGTCCGCACTTCTTTACCTACATGTCTTTCACCCCCACCGGCAAATGGGGACAACTTTGAAATAAAACCACATTTCATCAATATGCTGCCAAAATTTCATGGTTTAGAATCCGAAGATGCTTATATCTTTATCAATAAATTCCAAAACGTTTGCGCTATGATGAAAACGACCCAATTAAGTGTTGGAGATAGTGCCCTCATAGTCAATTATTGGATCGCAGGTACGTGATTGCAATGATTGCGGAGGACCTATCCCGGTAGGACAGTCTTACTCGAGATGATAGTATGCTATCTGGTTTGCCTTTATCAGTCGTGTACATGTTCAGGTGACTGATTGCATGTTACAGTTTGATAGAGCCCTTAGGATCTTGCTTTACTACCAACAGTATGATGGCGATCATATACGTGAGAGTTGGGTAGTTTATATGCATATCCTTAATTGTGGTCCCTAGTCGTGGGAGTTTTCGAGACAGGGCATCGATACTCCGGAGTAGACTAGTGTATACAGTCGAGACCCCGACGAGGGGCGGTGGCCGGTCTCACAAGCCACTGGTGTCAGTTGGATCACCTAAGATGTATACAGGTGCTCATTGGGTTATGAGTACACCGGACAGGACTCGCCGGGAATCTGCTAGTTAGTACTATACCTATAGTCAGATAGCAGTTCCCTGGTGACATGTGTACAGGTTAGTTCATCGACCTGAGGTCGTCATTTGTCTCGTGTGAGTTCCCACTGTGCTTTGATTTCTACCCTACCACGGCTCAAAGGAGTCGTGCAAACAGGTAGCTTTTGGGTACAGTCCCGAGCCATATGGAGGCACGTGAGCGGATCGGCAGGGGATTCGTCTCTCCCGGTATTGGGGGCGAGATCGTGCTGTGTCTAGGAGATCCATTACACATAGTCCATGGCCATGGCAGGAGATTTACTGGTAGGTACTCCAGTAGTATCTCAGGGTGTTATTGGGCTACACTCCGACACGACTTATACTGCTATTGGGGGTCTGACGTTACTAGCCCCCTAGGCGGATATGCGATACTCATTGACGAACGGACCGGACTGTATATACATTGTCACTGTTAGGCTCAGTAGGGTTTCCGGATGTGTTAGCTCATCGGCCACCCTTGAGTTCGCTCATCAGTCTCCCTTGAGGTCAGTCCGTGGGCAGCCGTTACGCATAGCTAGTGCCGCTGACGGTTTGTGGTTAAACCCACTGCCAGGGTACTGACGAGTCATTAGAGTCCCCCACAGACAGTTTCCCAAGTTCGGGCGAAACGTTGTAGAGGCCGTATGGTTTTATGGCAGGGTTCGGAAAATGCACGTGCGTTTACGCACGTGTTATTTTTCGGGCAGATAATACTGGTCGGCTTTGGTTTAAGCCGGATCCGAGTATTATATTGAGTAGGTATAATATCTTTGTCTCAGTTGCATTTGTATTCGGTCGTAATACAAATGCGGGTATATTTATACAGATACGGGGTTATCCTGAAAGTTGTTTCAGGATCACTTTTGGAAGTTGCCAGTTTCCAGTTTTCTATCAGCCGTCTTTTAACATTCGGTTAAAGACGGATTTGTCTTTTCTTGAGATGAGTGTGGATTCTTCTAGAAGGTTCTAGATATGGTGAGGTGTTTAGTGACTCATGGTTGCATTAACGGTTCAATTAATGCTTTTGGTGACTAGGTTATTAAAGGTTCAATGTATTAGTGACTCATGATTTTTTCATTAATGATAAAGATAAGTTTCATTCTTTATGGTCACCCCCTTCTAGCTCCTACCATCACCTCCCTCTTCTACAAATAGTGGCCGGCCCATTCTTTGAGTAAGATAGAGAGAATCATTTCATTTTTGGAGAGAAAAGACTATGGTTAAGGGTGCATGGAAATTTCATTACCTCTTTCATTCCATCACCCGATAAAAATGGCAGCTTCATTAACCGATCGTCTACGGACTTGGACGAAGTGAGACAAAGTCATCTACTCATTCTCTACATCATTCTTGGTCGTCTCTTCTAGCAAACTTGACGACCGAGTTGCCTCAAGTTAGAGCCGGGAGCCCGTTTAAAGAATCGGTGATGTGGTGCCACCTCGACGAGGATATCGGAGTTCGACGAGATCGGAGCAGCCGCAACGGAGCATGGGATGATGGTTAAAGAACGAAGGACTCGGATCGTTCGGTATAACCTTTCTACACTCTTTACAGTTTGTTAGTTTAGCAATAATGGCAGATCCGGGTTAAAGTATACGATAGCGCCAGTTAAAAGTTTTTTGTTCCGCATTTGGCGTCTGTAGACTGCCGGGGCGCTAGCGTAGACTTACAGTGGTATCAGAGCCTCACCATTTTGCTATACTAACTTGTGCTAACGCGTTTAAAACATCGATCGAACCGGAAATCAAAAATCACATTTTTTCATCTTGACAGTTTCTGTTGATTTTAAACGGTGTCGTAAAAATATTTCACATGTCTCAGAAAACTGTGCAGGGTTTTTTAGGCACACGTGCAAAATTTGAGCACGTGCTCTCACCAAAGAGCCGCGGATGAGCGGCCAAACCCATGGTTTAGCCGCGCATCCGCGGCCATATGATGGGAACAGTGCACCAAATTTTGTATGTGTCTTCTCTGTTGGATTTTATGGTTTTTGGTAAATATCGTTTTGGCCCAGGTTTTGTTACTGTTCACCAGTAAGTCGTGGGGCCCACTTTTTGATATTTGGTCGATCGAAATTTAAACACGTTAGTTTACAGTGCTTACATTATATCTCCGACCGGGAATGTCATTTGATCGGTAAACCCCGTCTGATTGCTATAGTTCTTTTAGACGGGTTTGCGAACGTGACATTCGCGTTGATGTTCTGTGTTGTGCTGTTTTGTTGCGGATTTGTCGTGATGGATAGCAGTGTGCAATGATAGTGCAGTTTGAGTTTATTTGTACATTTGATATTGCGGGGCGAGCGTCCAACTTGTGGACTGCCGTCACTGCCTGTTGTATAATATTCTTTTGGGGCACGACCAGGTTGCGGTCGATGTACCTGTTGTACTATTTTTCATTATTGTACTAGGTTTTACCCCGCGACGGAGTACACGGATAGCCGGGTTCTGGAGGGCAACGGGTCCGCATCTCATGGCTTTGAGAGGCAGAGGGGCCCCACTCTAAAATTGGCAGACAATTCGCCGCACTCGTAGGGGGTACAGGTTGACCCAAGGAGGGGTGCTCAATTTACCGGATTCCGTGAAGTGCCGGGTGTTCCATTCACTATGCTGTGGGGACTACCTCGCTTCAAGTTTTGGCGGGTAACTTGCCGCACCCGTATGGGTCTAGGTTTCATTGCACAGGCTATCCACACGACAGGGGAACGTCGGGTTTCAGCAGCGGCTCTGTGAAACCCGGGGATCCCAGATTATCTGTATTGTTCTGTGATGCTTATTACTTTTCTGTAATGTTGCATATTATCACGCCTGGAGCGATTATGTATATTGGTTTATATACTATTAGATGTTGTATATGTTTTACACCCGCGCTAGTCCAGTCCCCGCTCTGTCGTTAGTTAAGTAACCTAACGGGTGATGACGGGACCCAGTGACGAATGCGGATGGCATATACGTACATTTTATTTTCGTTCTTTTCTGGTGTGATTGATTGATGGGACTGCGTTGATTCTGATCAATGCAAAGTAAAACAAACCTGTTTGATGTTGTTGGAACAAATTTAAAAAGTGTTATTGCAAAGACGTTTCCTTTTGTTTTGCATAGCGGTATTCAGTGGAATATCCTGCACCTCATTCGACGGGGCAAGGGCCGATATCCCTTCACCGGGACTGACCCCTTGGGCAGAAGTTTGCGTCAGGGTAATAACTTCACTATAGTCGATTACATGTTGCTTTGCATAGCGGTATTCAGTGGAATATCCTGCACCTCATTCCACGAGGAAAGAGCCGAGATCCCTTCACCGGGAGTGACCTCTTTAGCAAAGGTTTTCGCCACTATATTTTAAAAAGCTATCAGGTTCCTTCAACGAGATCAAGTTCATTACGCTAAAGGTTTTTCGCCAAAAACCAGCCGTAGCCCTCCGTCGTTTCTTATGGATGGTCAGTAATATTCAAGCTATGTTTGTTGGCTTTCGTCAAGGCATAATGTTTGGTAGTTGCTGGGGTATTCATTTGTTGCATAGATAGATGTGTTGGTTTGGGACAGTCGTATTACCTTGTTGGCTTTCGTCAAGGGTATGTACGGGTGGGTTCAAATTAACAAGATAATGACGGGCAGAACTTGACATGTGACTTATGATTTGTTGACTTTCGCCAAGGTCATAAGAGCATGGGGCAAAATTCATATCGGGAGTTTCTAAAGAAACTGAAACTTGCCAAGTATGCGCATACCTTCTGGAGTATGAGTAACGTGGATGCATTCCATCACGTTATCATGCGATGAGAGTTGGATCCCGATTCCCACTGATGAGTTGGTTTACTCTTCGGGTGATCCCGATTGATTCTTCTTTTAGGTTTGGAGGAGAATTTGACAGGACAGTGGGAGGTTTCCGGATTAGATAAAGTTATGACCATTCTGATCTAGGTTAGAGTGCACGCAGAGTGTTTCTTTTCTCTCTCTCTCTTTGGCAGCGACCTTTGACCGACCCTAGACTATGACTCAGTGACCAGGTTGACCGAACCTTCTTAAAATACTGGCTTTTGGATTGTCTATGTTGCATAAGACATTGCCACTCCTTCTTTTACCCTTTGAATTTCTCAGAACACCCATATTATTACGGATATCCACTTCCATTGGATAGATCCATCGTATGGTTACATACGAACTCGAAGGGACTTCTTCGAGGATGGATCCAGGTTCAGGAGAAATAGAATTGGTTTATTCAGTTGTCTTTTATTATCACCTTCTCTCAGGTTGCGAGAGCTCCTTAGTTTAGGAGAGTACACCTATTACGCTTATTGGATAGTCTTATTCCGAACCATAGGCAGGTGCCGAAAGGTAGGGAATGAAGAAAACCAATTAGCCTAAGTAGGGTGTGCAGAAGGTAATATGTAAAGACAAAATAAAGGGATTAGAAAGAGGGCAAAGTAAATTGCGACTGTTATCATTCACGTCCAAAACCACGTACTTCATCGCCACTCCTATTTCACCTTTAAAGGAATAAGGTATTATTCAGTTGTCTTTTATCATCACCTTCTCTCAGTTATGAGTACTCCTTGGTTTAGGAGGGTACACCTATTAGCTTACTGGATAGTTTTCTTCCAAACCATAGGCTGGTGCCGAACGGTAAGGAAGGAAGAAAACCATTTAGCCTAACGATGGTGTACAGAAGGTAACGACTAAAGAAAAATAAAGGGATTTGGAGAGATGGCAATAAAATATACGGTTGAAGTCATGAATTGGATTATGGAAGAGGCATTACTATGAATACCAGGATACCCCTACGAAACATTTTCATGTTTCAGTGCGCTGTTAAAAGAAAACTGTTTTCCCAATTAGATACTTACTCCAAGGGTATGTATTTACCAGGTTTCATTCTCATATCTGTATGGTTTTACAGATAATGAGTGGGAGTAAGTTATTGGGAATTAGGTGATCATCCTCATTATATCGGAATTCGTTGTTATTGGTGATATTTGAGGAAATCGCCAGGGTACAGTTTTCAACCTACGACGCACAGGTTTTGAGTTGTTTAACTCAGCGGACTTATACAGAGTATTGTATGTTGTCCAGTGTCCTTCAGGACAAAGGGGTAGGTCCTCGTACTATGTTCTGTTTACTTATAACTTCTCTAGTATTTAGACAAGTGTTTCGTAGAAATACAAGATCTAAGTTTTGAGAAGTTGTGGGTATAAGAATAAAGTAGAGAACCAGGTATCACAAGTATCGGGATTCTTCAAAGAGATCGAAGATGTAGATTCTTGTGATAGGTATTCAGATGATAGTGATGGTTTTGAGAAACGTGTTTCTCTTTCAGGTTACTCATAATTGGATGGATTCCTAAGTTGAGTAATACTGATTATCCTCTTTCCATTAAGTTGATATGCACTGGAGACAGCTGCATGATTTGAATCAGGTTCCAATTAAATAAGTGCCAAAGTTTCTATATTGGATATAGAATGGATCGTACCTTAAAAGATATTAAGGTATGGGGAGTTGTCCAGATTATGCTTAAAACCAGACTCTGGATAACTCAGGGCACGTTTCTGTAATGACTGTTTGTGGGTTGACCCTGGCTATGACGAGGGATGATATTCTACCATTTGGAAGATCAATAGTGATATTGTTCTTGACTCGCCACAGTTTTAGTAAAAATGGATCTTTTTCAGAAAACAGTAGTGGGAGTATGGTAGAACTGGAAGTGATTCCAGAACCGCGAACGATTATGGAAAATTTAATAGGACATATATATTCAATCAAGATTGACATTCCAATAGCCACTCCGCAGATATGGTGGGTAACCTCAGACACCCGAGAGGTACTTCGGTAGCCTCAAGGACGGTGACAGGGAGGTTCTTATCTATCCAGACTTGACACTACTGTTGTTCCAGGATATGAGACCCGGTAGGAGGGTTGTCGTAATCAGTGGGAGCATCGGAGGTTTAGTGGGCAAGTAGCTTATGTCTATTTATAGACTTGAGCAGTTATAGCGGAGATAGATCATCTAATTTTGATGTGACAGTCATGGGTTTGACTTCAATCAGAATAGGGGATGGATCTGTTAAGAAGGTAGTAGGGTATGATGTCATGGTATCTGGATGACATACACAAAGTAGGAAGTAAAATTCCTATACTACGATCGGTTGTACTTTGGTCGTCACACAGTTGTTTCTCCAGACAGGATATGGATATAATATTTGACATTCTGGTTTCTAGATCTATGGTTTTAGATCTAGATTTGGGTAGTTTCCCAATGTGGGTACTTTGACAGATATTCTAATGGTTTTTAGAATAGTTGACTCCTAGCATGGTGGTGTACCTGCAGGTGATGGAGTCACCCTCTCTAAAGGTGTCGTATAGACTAAAAGGGAGATGGCTGTACATGATTGGCAAATCACTTGCTTAGGCAATTGAGTCAATCATGAGATGTCAAGTACCACACCAGATGTTGTTTTTGCACTAGATGCAATGAGTTTGTATTAATCCAATCCTGGAGAAACATAAGGAAGCAGTTTTAGAACATAAGTACATGTTCTACGGATTTGATGACGGCAGCCTTCTTCGGGAGACGGTTATCATTCCAAGCTTCAAAGGTGACATGGTTGACAGAGAGATTGTCAGAGTTATGGTTTTTCCCTCTGACGAGGAGGGACAGTATTATGGACAGGTGGTCCAAGAGGATACTGTGGGTGGCATGGTGCCGGATACTGATTAAGTTCAATGATCGATACAGTCTAAGAAGTTTGGATTTGGAGTTCATTTATGAGCTAGGTCCCATCAGAAATCCAGACATATTCTAAGATAGGTTTTACTCGATTCGGGAGATGGCTTTCTCCGCGAACTTGAGATTAAGAGAGATATAGAAAGAAACATCTAGGCGGATCCACTCACTGAGGCTATTTCTCGAACACAATAGTTTTACAAACGGGCTTTGTGAAACTGATTAGTAGAGGAGTTGGATGTTCGGTTTCACACGGGCTGTGAGTAGTCGACATCGCAATAATTAGCCTTGAGTGCAAGTGGGAGATTGTTGGAGATAGTGCCCTCATAGTCAATTATTGGATCGCAGGTACGTGATTGCAATGATTGCGGAGGACCTATCCCGGTAGGACAGTCTTACTCGAGATGATAGTATGCTATCTGGTTTGCCTTTATCAGTCGTGTACATGTTCAGGTGACTGATTTCATGTTACAGTTTGATAGAGCCCTTAGGATCTTGCTTTACTACCAACAGTATGATGGCGATCATATACGTGAGAGTTGGGTAGTTTATATGCATATCCTTAATTGTGGTCCCTAGTCGTGGGAGTTTTCGAGACAGGGCATCGATACTCCGGAGTAGACTAGTGTATACAGTCGAGACCCCGACGAGGGGCGGTGGCCGGTCTCACAAGCCACTGGTGTCAGTTGGATCACCTAAGATGTATACAGGTGCTCATTGGGTTATGAGTACACCGGACAGGACTCGCCGGGAATCTGCTAGTTAGTACTATACCTATAGTCAGATAGCAGTTCCCTGGTGACATGTGTACAGGTTAGTTCATCGACCTGAGGTCGTCATTTGTCTCGTGTGAGTTCCCACTGTGCTTTGATTTCTACCCTACCACGGCTCAAAGGAGTCGTGCAAACAGGTAGCTTTTGGGTACAGTCCCGAGCCATATGGAGGCACGTGAGCGGATCGGCAGGGGATTCGTCTCTCCCGGTATTGGGGGCGAGATCGTGCTGTGTCTAGGAGAGCCATTACACATAGTCCATGGCCATGGCAGGAGATTTACTGGTAGGTACTCCAGTAGTATCTCAGGGTGTTATTGGGCTACACTCCGACACGACTTATACTGCTATTGGGGGTCTGACGTTACTAGCCCCCTAGGCGGATATGCGATACTCATTGACGAACGGACCGGACTGTATATACATTGTCACTGTTAGGCTCAGTAGGGTTTCCGGATGTGTTAGCTCATCGGCCACCCTTGAGTTCGCTCATCAGTCTCCCTTGAGGTCAGTCCGTGGGCAGCCGTTACGCATAGCTAGTGCCGCTGACGGTTTGTGGTTAAACCCACTGCCAGGGTACTGACGAGTCATTAGAGTCCCCCACAGACAGTTTCCCAAGTTCGGGCGAAACGTTGTAGAGGCCGTATGGTTTTATGGCAGGGTTCGGAAAATGCACGTGCGTTTACGCACGTGTTATTTTTCGGGCAGATAATACTGGTCGGCTTTGGTTTAAGCCGGATCCGAGTATTATATTGAGTAGGTATAATATCTTTGTCTCAGTTGCATTTGTATTCGGTCGTAATACAAATGCGGGTATATTTATACAGATACGGGGTTATCCTGAAAGTTGTTTCAGGATCACTTTTGGAAGTTGCCAGTTTCCAGTTTTCTATCAGCCGTCTTTTAACATTCGGTTAAAGACGGATTTGTCTTTTCTTGAGATGAGTGTGGATTCTTCTAGAAGGTTCTAGATATGGTGAGGTGTTTAGTGACTCATGGTTGCATTAATGGTTCAATTAATGCTTTTGGTGACTAGGTTATTAAAGGTTCAATGTATTAGTGACTCATGGTTTTTTCATTAATGATAAAGATAAATTTCATTCTTTATGGTCACCCCCTTCTAGCTCCTACCATCACCTCCCTCTTCTACAAATAGTGGCCGGCCCATTCTTTGAGTAAGATAGAGAGAATCATTTCATTTTTGGAGAGAAAAGACTATGGTTAAGGGTGCATGGAAATTTCATTACCTCTTTCATTCCATCACCCGATAAAAATGGCAGCTTCATTAACCGATCGTCCACAGACTTGGACGAAGTGAGACAAAGTCATCTACTCATTCTCTACATCATTCTTGGTCGTCTCTTCTAGCAAACTTGACGACCGAGTTGCCTCAAGTTAGAGCCGGGAGCCCGTTTAAAGAATCGGTGATGTGGTGCCACCTCGACGAGGATATCGGAGTTCGACGAGATCGGAGCAGCCGCAACGGAGCGTGGGATGATGGTTAAAGAACGAAGGACTCGGATCGTTCGGTATAACCTTTCTACACTCTTTACAGTTTATTAGTTTAGCAATAATGGCAGATCCGAGTTAAAGTATACGATAGCGCCAGTTAAAAGTTTTTTGTTCCGCATTTGGCGTCTGTAGACTGCCGGGGCGCTAGCGTAGACTTACATTAAGTGATGACGCTATAAGGCTAAGGGTCATTCCTTTCACCTTATGTGACCTAGCCGAGAAGTGGTTATATAGCACCGCATCACATTCCATTAGAAATTGGGACGAGTTTGTGAGAGCTTTTCTAAAAAAGTTCTATCCTCATCATAAAACTGCTAGAATTCGCAACGAGATTATACAATTTTCACAGCTTCCTTCCGAACCATTTTGGAAGTGCTTCGAGAGATTTAAAGACCTACTTGTTCAATGCCCTCATCATGGGATCGAAAATTGGCAACTTTGCCAAATATTATACGAGGGACTGAACTCGGCAACGAAGCAGTTGCTAAAAACTATATGTCAAGGTCATTTTCTTTCCAAGTCTAGCGACGAAGCGTGGCAGTTTCTTGAGGATCTTAGTGAGCAAACAATTCAGTGGGAGAGTACCAAGACCACATCATCTTCTTCTGTTGGTCAATCTAGGGCAGGCATACATCAAATAGATATGTCGATTGGTATGAAGGCCGAGATGGCCGCACTTATGAAAAAGCTAGAAGCCATTGAGACCAAAATCTCATCGTCTTCTCCTGCCCCTGCTTTACCCACACGAGCTGTTTGTGCTTGTTGTTCGAATCCATCGTATCTAACCGAAGAGTGTTCTTATAATGCACCTACTCAAGGACAGGATCAAGTCAATGCTGCATTTCAGCAACGACAAAGAAACGATCCATACTCTTCGACATACAATCAGGGGTGGAGGAGTCACCCAAATCAACAGTTCTAAGGGAATAACAATTTTCAAAGACCTCCTCCACAACAACAACAAGCACCTTCACAAACTCAAAACCAGCAACCTTTCCAACAACAACCTTATACAAATCAAACGAACAATTTTGTTCAACCAAATGATGATAAGGTTATCTCGCTAGAAAAAAGTCTAGATGCATTTCTCAAGCAATCTACTGAATCCGCGGCAAGATTTGAAAATTATGTTCAGTCTTTGATGAATAACAATGCTTTACACGATCAAAGTATCAAATCTATTGAGGCACAAATTGCAAAATTAACTGCTGCATTGAGCGAGAGAGAAAAGGGAAAGCTTCCATCTCAACTATTGCCAAATCCCGGTCACACACAAAACGCATATCCTAATCACAATGTAAATGCGGTGACCACGTTGAGATCCGGAAGAGTGTTGCAAAATAATGTGGGAACTAGTGATGACATCCCCGCCGGTGGTTCTTCTTCTTCTTCTTCTTCTTTTTCTCCATCGTCATCTTCCCCTTCTTCATTTTCTTCACTTTCTTATTCACATTTTTCTTTAGAGCCTATTCTCCACCCTTCACATGGCTCTACTTCTTCTAGCTCGAACGGACCCATTTCTCACAACATAAACACATCTACACCGGGATCCGTTCCTACTCCACATTCTACTCCACAGACATTTGACTCAACGAATTTTCAAAATGCTCCATTCCCAAACAGGTTGAGTCCTAATAAACCAACTGCACAAGTGGAGAAGATTGTGGAGATGTTTAAGCAGGTTAGCATAAATATATCTCTCTTGGATGCAATCCAACAAGTCCCTTCATACGCGAAAATCTTAAAGGGCTTATGCACCTCGAAGAGAAAGGCATCTCAAGTACCCAAGAAAGTGCTAGTGGCTAGTGCAGTGAGCAATGCTATTAACCACCATCAAACCTTACCCCAAAAACGAAAGGACCCCGGCTGTCCTACGATTTCAATCACAATTGGGGATAAGAAAATTAATCGAGCACTTTTAGATCTTGGGTCTAGTATTAACCTGATTCCCTACTCCGTGTACGAACAATTAAGGGTTGGAGAGTTGAAACCCACTCGTTGTACTCTCCAAATGGCTGATCGATCAATCACCCATCCTAGGGGTCAGCTAGAGGATGTGTTGATCAAAGTTGGGGAGTTCATATTCCCCGTTGATTTTATTGTTATGGATACACAACCTGTTGCTAACCCAAGAAACCAAATTCCGGTGATCCTAGGTCGACCATTTTTGGCCACTTCCAATGCTGTAATAAACTATCGCAATGGCTCCATGACTCTATCCTTTGGGAAGATGTCTAGTGAGTTCAATATTTATAAGATGGGAAGTCTGCCCCCCGTGCCTAAAACTAGTACACGAGAAGTTTGCTCTATTCATGAAATCACGCAGGAGGACTGCGAGCTTGAAAGATTCTTGTTTAATGAAAACAGTTTTGACGCCACTAGTGCGTTCCTCATTGAGCCTACCACCGTTGACACAACCGATATGGATTATGAATGTTTCACTTTTTCGGATGATGATGACTCACAGCCCGAATATGAGTCTTTTGAATTTTTTGATGAGTTAGTCGAACCATCCGAATCGGTTGTTTGCAGTGATTTCGAACCTGTGTTGGAGTCCTTTGAGTTCGAGGTAGATTCCGCAATGATTCTTTCGCCTCCGAAACTCGAACTCATGTCCTTACCGCATCACCTTAAATATGCTTACATAGGTGAGAATGAGACTTTTCCCATTATAATATCAGCCTCTCTAGCCTTCGAGCAAGAGAACGCTATTTTAAAAGTCTTACAAGATAGGCGGCAAGTTTTCGGTTGGACTATGGCGGACATCGAGGAGATCAGTTCCCTTATAATTGAATATCATATGCAATTAATGGATGATGCCAAGTCAATAGAGGACCCACAGGAACATTTTGGGGGTATTGTGGTTAGTCAACCTCATCCTTTAGAAGTTGAACCACCCCAATTTCTTTTAATAAGCTACGAGAATGCCAATATTCCACTGATTGCTGATCATTCGCATTCTCGTTTTGATTCATCACCACCTCCTGTCTATTCACCTCCATACCTTCCATACCACCACTTCTATCTTCCCCAATTCTTTTTGGACCGCCACAACTTATTCTTCCACCAACCAATACTCTTTACTGATAAATTTTTCAACTGGTTGGTGTTGACTTTTGGTCTATGCAATGTTTGGCAGTAATATCTAACATAGTTTAAATGAAGTTTGGGGGGGCCTTTCTGTATATATTTTTGTTTTCCTTAACAATAAAAAATATATAAAAATTATAAATAAATAAACAGGGGAGTGCCAGTATTTTGACCCTCTTGGTTTAGCATGACAGTGAGGACACTGTCAAGTTCAAGTTTAGGGGTATGCTCGGTACGTCTTCTTCCTTCGCATTCATTTGTACATTTTTTTTTTTGCATTTGCAAACTTATTTGAAAACCCATAAAAATTGAAAAATTATGAAAAATTATAAAAATCATTGTATTCAATTTTGCTTATTTGACTAGAGTTTGACAGATAGGTTAACTAGTTAGGAACAACTAGATCTCAGACTTAGTGAATTAAAAACCCTAAAAATAACCTTCCTTAAGGTTTAACAGTAGAAAGTATATGCCTTGTAGTTTATTTAGAAATAGGCAAATTTTGGGTTCACTTCTTGGGCTAAGTCAAAATGAGGGAAGAGTATTGATGTTCTTATTAGAGTATAAGTTTGAAAAATAGTTCCTAGTTTAAGTCTAGATTCTGAAAATGTATACCCTACAAATTGCACAATCACGCACCTTGAAACTTGGAATAGTAGAAGAGACCTTGAAATGCTCTTGTCTAAAGTCCTTAGTATGAAGAAAATAAAAGAAAAAAATAGTGAATAAAGAAAAAAAAATGGACACTGGTTTTTGTGATTACTTAAGGCTGTAAAAATAGAAAAATATTTAGCGAGGGTGCTTCATCACCTAGTGCCTTAGACCAACTGGTTTGGGAGTCACTGCTAAAAGCCTTGGGTGTTGCAAGACTAGGAATTACGCTTTAAAGTGCTAACGCATCTTGTAATCGGTTGTTGGTGCCTCAAGAAGTATTAACAGTCGCATGAAGGATATGTAAGCAATATTCAATTAAAAATTCACCTATTAAGAAGTGCTTTGGACAATGGACGAGAGTACGATTGCTTGATTTGAATTTCCAAGTGTAGGGGTGATATTTATACACACGTGGGGATATGTGATTGGAATTTAGATAAGAGAAAGAAATGAAGAATAGAACTTGTATCTTTAATAGAGTTGATAGAAAGTCCTAAGTGGAGATGGAACCTTAGAAGGAAAACTTAAAAGATGCCGAAAGCTAAGTAAGTCTACTTAACATATATAATCTTAAGTTAAATAATGTGGAAGCATGAAGAATATGGGTGGATAATTTACGGGTCGACGATAATAGAATTTCTTGTTAGAAAACCTAATTGGAGAACAAAAGTTAATGGGCCGAATTGATAGGATTTTGTGGGTAATATCCGCTGAAAACCCTCAGGAGACAACACTCCTCCTACTAGGGACACCTAGAGGTTTAACGGCTTGTTGCACGTGCTCAGTGCAATCGCGTTTCCCTGCGAAAGTGTGATTAGGATTTTAGTGAATAAAAATAAGTTTGCTCGAGGATGAGCAAAAGATAAGTTTGGGGGTATTTGTTCATATCATAATATTGCAATTTATATTCCCCAATTGTTATTCGTTTTATAATTAAACAGGTGCTTTTGACGCATGTCTGCTGCATATTACAGGATACAGGTTCTTGGAGCGAATACAGTGAAAAAGACAGAAAACGATACAAAAGAGTGACTTTTGACCAACAAGTAGAGGGACCCTAGTCAAGCCTAGATGAAGAACAGTGCAAGGTCCAAAATGTCAAAACAAACGGTTAAAAGATCGCTACAAGTTTTCACTGAAAGATCTGGAGAAGAATAAGAAGCCAAACAGAGAAAAGAATTATGGAAATAAAAAGCCCAAAGTGTAAAGAACCAGCCCAGGAAGTTTGGTGAGATGATCTCACCAAAGGGCCGCGGAACCGCAGCCCAAGCCCACTAATGCCGCGGTTCCACGGCCATTTAAAGCCCGTGTCGGTGTATTTTTCTTGTGTCGTGCGTCGGTGTGGGGGTTTGGATTTTTCGTGGGCAAATCTGTAATTGCACATGTGCGAATCCCGTAACCCTAAATTCTCCTATTTACGTATAAATTGTAATCAAAAATTGTAAAACCCTATGCCTCTTTTCAATCAATAAAATTCAGAATTGCTGGGAGTATTATTCAGATCTGTTCTATATTGCTTGGAGGGAGCCGTCAACCTAGTAAGTTATTTTATGTCTTTGTTTTAATTCTTTTAATTAGTATGTCTTATCATCCCCTAATGAGCGAGTAGTCTCCTCGCTTGTTAGGGTTAGCCTTAGGGAAAGGTTTGAGAGATGAGATCTCTCACCCCTTTCATGCCATCCACACCTAAGAGTTAGAACTCCATGCATGCACGCACAACCGCTCCCTACGGCATCCTACCCCCTCGAGAAAACGATGAACCGTAGTATAAAGGGCCGGTTGCGCGTGTTTTCCATGGGGGTTAGGATAATTATCAACAAAGGAAGGATACGAATCTAGAGGAAGAAACATCTTCCCAAAAGATTCGGATCCACTTTATTGATAATTACCGTAACATCTAATAGATCTAAAATAGGGCAATGAAAACGGTGAGGAAACCTTTAATCTCCAAACTTCCCCTAAACCTAACCCTAGCAAGACATTAATTTAGATTAATTTAGTTCAGTGATAGATCTAGTTTTTTAGATTAAATCAATCCAAACAACAATTGGAATCAACTCGTAAAGACATAATAAGAAATCTACCCATCTCTGTGGATCGACCCGTACTCACCGGCTAGCTGCAAAGCGACGTCGTTTCTGATTGCGGTAAATACAAGTTTTCATACTAATCACTAGTCAAGTTCAACCCGTACATTTCTTGATTGAATTAAACCCACCCGCACGACCCTTGACGAAAGCCAACAAAGCCGCACGACTACCCTAATCCAATCGCATCGTACACAGCAGATAAGCAGCATATAGCTACCGCACACTACACCTTGACGAAAGCCAACAAATGTAGCACGAATACTATATACAACTTATCTGAAATGACGGAGGGCTACGACAGGTTTTTCTGAAAACCTATTGCGTAATGAACTTGATATCGTTGTAGAATCAAATAATTTTAAAATGGAGTGTTTTTGAAGCTTTTCTAGTTTTGCTAAAGGAGTCACTCCCGGTGAAGGGATCGTCGGTCCTTTCCTCGTCGATTGAGGTGCGGGATATATCATATATATCACTGTGCAAAGCTGAAACTATAGAAGCAATCAAAAAGACAAACCGAGGGTTGTAGCATCTGCCAGTTATTGCTAAAGGAGACACTCCCTGTGAAGGGATCTCGTTCCTTTCCTCATCGAATAAGGTGCAGGATATATCATATATACCGCTGTGCAAAGCAAGAACTGTAGCTACCTATTTTATTTTGAAATTCGATTCTACAACATCTTTAGGTTTCTTTTATTTCATTAATCACATTAATGATGTCCCATCATTTAAATACCTAAACATCACAGATAAATACGACGTACACTTATGCCATCCGCATTCGTCTCGATGTCCCCTCGTGCACCGTTAGGTTAGGTAACTAACGACAGAGCGGGGCAGGGCTAGCACGGGTGTAAAACATAAGTAACGCCTATATAATATATCATATATACTATATACAGTATCTATCACAGAACATCACATGATCACATCACAGATATTGCAGCAGAAGAATCATATGAAATATTGGATATACTAGGACGTCCGTGTTTTCAATACGAGCCAGTATAAAACACGGATTCCATGGTCGCGATGAATAGCCAAACCCACACCCCTAGACCCCTACGAAAGCGGCAAGCAACCCTACCAATTCTAGAGTTAGGATACCCGGACTCGACTCCTCGAGTTGGTCTCCCACTGGACTCCAGAACCCGGTTACTTGTGCTCTCCTCCTTGCGTCTATCCTAGTGCGGAAAAGTAAATAATATACAAAAGGTGACATCTTCCGCAACCTGGAAGTGCCCCAATAAAAGAATATTACATACAAGTTTTTACATGAATGAAAATGAAAAACACTCGTCTCACATAAAAACCCCCGGCTATTCAAACACGACGATCCAATATAACATATCCAGCAACACATAACATCACATGTCATCAACGTAAGTAAATATGCGCATCCCAATTGTCGTTGGCATATAGCAACGAAACCGGCGATATCACATATTACACTTACGGTCACAGAAAAGAAAGTGTAAAACTACAATAGTTGGAATCCGCATCCTCTTTAGACATCGCATGCCTAATCAAATGAAATACTTAGACATCACATGCCTAACAATTATAAACCCCGCATTTTAGTCTCATTATCGAAAACTCTTTTCAATATCAAGTCGGGAAATTCAACAGGATTCCCGATATTCTGATCGAATGCTCGTCGCAAACTTTAGTAGGCGGCCGCACCCCCGATACCGTCGACGAAGTGCACTAAGGCGGAACACCGCTATCGCGAGCACCCGACCGGATGCTTTCGGCGGCGGGGTTCTCCTACAGTCACATGGTCGGGTCTTTGGGGTGAGGCTGTCTATTAAGTTTACCCGGCGAGTAACCGCGTACGCTACGTGATTGCGACGGACTTTTGATCACATCAAAATTCCGTGGCAACCGATCAAGTGAGACTAAACCGCTAGATTTATAATATTCATTCAGTTATCTCATAACTACTTGTGAATTCCAAATGTTATATCCCATTCCAGATAAATAGAAAATGTTAAACTTTCCGATCGAACATTCAAACACCCAAGTTTTCCCGAAACAGATCAGCACATGAAACAAGTTTAAAAACATTCACTTCATGCCTCAGTACCAACGGTCCAGCCGTAGAAGGGTCAAGCCAACACCTCACATGTGGCACGCCGTACTGCCCTAAACCCTAATGTTCAAAGGGTAGTTCAAGACGGTCACATAATCGAGTTAAGGTTTGTTGTCTTCTAGAGGGACCATCGCGTTACTTGCACTACTTAGAACGTGATTAAACTACAGAAATATCCAACAATTGGAAATTTCCCGGCAAGGGAAAAAGTGGGTATTTCTATCCGGTCAAACTTTTTAACATATTCTAAAATTATCCGGAAAAACACACAGACAAAATTAGACAATCCGATCGAAACACCGAGTCCCCAAAACAACCCAGAAAATTCAACTCTTGAATAAATATTAAAAATTCCCAGGAAAACCAGAACCGCAAAATAAGAATTACTGTGTAAAATTCTTTGTACAATGAGGCCGTGCGGCCGCGGAACCGCCGCACGAGCCATGCTCGTGCCGCGGAACCGCGGCGGTTTAATGGAATTGGCAGATCGAATTTCACAGTAACTCTTACAAACTCCTGTTGATTTTTCTGCATATTTTTAATCTGGAAAAAACCCAGTTTTTGAAAAAAGTCCAAAGATCAAATTTGTGTTAGGGTTTCGGTTCGATCGGACTTCTAACTCCGTCTACACATCGCCTAAGGCTCTAGCTAGGCTCTGATACCACTGTAGGGTTCCTAGGCACACTAATGAGGTCTCACAATTTGAACCCTATTCAATAGGTATGCAGCTTCTCAAGTGCATAACTCCTAAAAGGAAATAGGAAACTCAGTAGTACTCATCATAGAGCGCACCATATCAAATAGGGTGTGATTGCTCCGCCCCGATACACCGACATGTTGTGGTATATACGGAGGAGTAATGCTGAGAGAGAATCTCATTCTCCTTTAGAATAGTCCAGGAATCCCGTGCTTAAGTATTCTCCTCCTTGATCATATCAAAGGATATAATACTTATTCCCGTTTTTGGTTCTCTACTTCTAACTTATATTCTGTGATTATCTCAAAAGTTTCGAACTTGTGTTTCAACAGGAACATATGTCTGAATCTTGAGAGATCATCAGTGAATGTAATGAAGTACAAAGAACCGGTCCTGGCATGTGTAGACAGGGGACCTTCATACATCAGCATGTATCAATCCCAAGAGTTCACTAACTCTTTCTCTGTTTCCAATAAACAGAGCTGTGGTCATCTTATCTTTGTGACATGACCGACAAGTTTCATAAGATGTAAATTCAAACTAATTTAAATATGCATCTAAATGTAACTTAGCTAGTCGGGTCGCATTGATATGACCTAGTCTACAATACCTCAAGAAGGATTCGTTCATTTCTGACTTCTTCCTCTTGAGTGTGTTCTGTATACTAAGAACTGCAATTTGATTTAAAACGTCAATGCTTTTAAATAACGTACCTGAACCGATCAACTCTTGATATAAGAAATGTTCAAAACATTATCCATCAATACAAAATTATATCCTTCTTTACTAATAAAGAGACTGATATGATGTTGTATATCAGGTTCGGTATCTAATAACATTCGTTCAGAATCACTGTATTTTCTAATACAGGGTGATAACTACCAACAGACTTGGCTGCAACACTTGCACCATTTCTATCTCATGAAACTTATCACCCGTTCTCAGTCCTCTACCTTTCTGTAGCCCATGTAACAAATTACATTTGCGGGATCCTGATCCGGTATCTCATACCTAGGACGTAAAGGATATTGAGAAACAGTTCTCGGTAATGAATATACCCAAAGATGATGCATCAGCATGCACTTTCTCCGTTTGGGCGGCACGGGAATTCTGGTAATCCCCTATTTCCTGCTCTGTCTTATAAAAATTATAAGTTGGAGTGGGACCAACGTTCCTTAGCGCAGTATAAAAAGCGGGTTCGGTCAATTCATCCGTATTATTATCTTGATTAAGGCGTGACATAGTCTTAACCAGGAGAGAGAGAGAAGAAAACACTCAGCGTGCGCTTTTACAAGATTAGATTGGTTATCAATTTATCTAATCAGGATGTCTCCCACCGTTTTAGTCAAATCTTCCTTCAAACCCTAAAAGGAAAGACTAGCCGGGATTAATTACACTCTACAAGTTCGCCAATCTTTCAGCCAGGACAGTGCCGGTACTTTCAGGGAGGTTCCCCGTGCTTTCGCACGGACCTAATTAAAATAAACCTCGTTTTCCCAGGGGCATAACCCCGTTGACACCATTCTAGACACCTACTTGATCGGCTAATAGTAATGCGTAAAACTCTCCCATGAGTAACTCTTACCCGCAGCGGGTATCGGGATCCAACTATCTCATAGAAGGTATGCAATCTCATTGCAAATTTCAACACTTGAAATTCTCAATAATATTTTACCCCTAGCGTCCTATGACCTTGACGAATGCCAAACCACCCATAGTCCGCTAGTCAAGTTCAACCCGTACATTTCCTGATTGAATTAAACCCACCCGCATGACCCTTGATGAATGCCAAACAGCGCCGTACGAATACCCTAATCCAATCGCATCGTATGCTAGCAGATAAGCACTAGTTAGCTACCGTACACTACACCTTGACGAATACAAAACTACCGCAGCACGAATACTAAGTAGTACTTATCTGAAATGACGGAGGGCTACGACAGGTTTTTAGGAAAACCCTTTGCGTAATGAACTTGATATCGTTGTAGAATCGAGTGATTTTAAATGGAATGTTTTTTAGGCCTTTTCTAATTTTGCTAAAGAGGTCACTCCCGGTGAAGGGATCGTCGGCTCTTTCCTCATCGAATAAGGTGCAGGATATTTCACAAATATCACTATGCAAAGCAAAAACTATAAAAACAATCAAAATACAAACCGAGTTTGTAGCATCTACTAGTTTCACTAAAGAGGTCACTCCCGGTGAAGGGATCTCGGCTCTTTCCTTATCGAATAAGGTGCTGGATGTTCTACAAGGAACACCACTATGCAAAGCAAAAACTAGAGCTACCAGTTTTTAAACAAGTTTCTACAACATCTTTAGGTTTTTTTTATTTCATTAATCTCATTAATGAAGTCCCATTTTATTATGCTTCACAAGCATCACATTTGAAATGAAATCTGCAATATAACATATATCTCATATATATATAATATAAACATTCATCTCAGGACGTAATATGATCTCATCACAGAACATTACAGCAGAAGAAACATATATGAAATATTGGATATACTAGGAGGTCTGTGTATTAATACGAACCTGTATAAAACACGGATTCCACGGTCACGATGAATAGCCAAACCCACATCCCTAGACCACTACGAGAGCGGCAAGCAACACTGCCAATTCTAGGGTTAAGACCCGGTCTTGACTTCTCGAGATGGTCTTCCACTGGACCTTAGAACCCGGTTACTTGTGCTCCCCGCCTTGGGTCTACCTAATGCGGAAAAGTAAATAATATACAATGGTGACATCATCCTCAGCCCGGAAGTGCCCCAATAAAAGAATATTACATACAAATTTATTTTACATGAATGAAAATAAAAACCCTCATCTCACATAAAACACCTGGCTATTCAGAACGCGACGATCCAATATAACATATCACAGTAACACATAATATCTCATATCATCAACGTAAGCAAGTATGCGTATCCCGATTGTCGTTGATGTATAGCAACGAAGCCGGCGATACACAACATACTACGCTTACGGTCACAAAAAAGAAAGTGTAAAACTACAACAGTTGGAATCCGCAACCTCCTTAGACATCTCATGCCTAACCAAATGAATTCATTAGACATCGCATGCTTAACAATTATAAACCCCGCATTTTAGTCTCTATATCGAAAACACTTTTCAATATCTGGTCGGGCAATTCAACAAGATTCCCGATATCCTGATCGAATGGTCGTCGCAAACTTTAGTAGACGGCCGCACCCCCGATGCCGTCGACGAAGTGCACTAAGGCGGAACACCGCTGCCGCGAGCACCCGAACGGATGCTTTTGGCGACGGGGTTCTCCTACAGTCACTTGGTCGGGGCTATGGGGCGTGGCTATCTATTAAGTTTACCCGGCGAGTATCCGCGTACGCTACGTGATTGCGACGGACTTTTGATCACATCAAAATCCCGTGGCAACCGATCAAATGAGACTAAACTGATAGATTTATAATATTCAAATTAGTTATCTCATAACTACAAGTGGATTCCAAATATTGTATCACATTCTAGATAAATAGACAATGTTAAACTTTCCGATCGAATAAACAAACACCCAAGATTTCCCAAATAGTTCTCAACACTTGAAATTAGTTTTAAAACATCCATCACATGCCACAGTACCAATGGTCCAGCCGTAGAAGGGTCAAGCCAACGCCTCACATGTGGCAACGCCGTACTGCCACAAACCCTAAGATTTAGAGGCGGTTCAGACGGTCACACAATCGAGTTAAGGTTTGTGTTCTTCTAGAGGTTCCACCACATTATTTGCACCAGTTAGAACGTTCTTAAACTACGGAAAAATCCAACACTTGGAAATTTTCCGGCATGGGAAAAAGTGAGTTATTGATATCCGTTCGAAATTTTTAACACGTTCTAAAAAATTACCGGGACAAACTAAACGAAGTTATACTTTCCGATCGAATCAACGAGCTACCAATACATCCCAGAAAACTCAACACTTGAGTAGAATTAAAAAATTCCTAGAACAATCAGGAAATAAGTACGGACGTTACTGTGTAAAAATCAAAACCTAATACTACTGTTTGGCCGTGGAACCGTCGCGCAAGCAAGGTCATTGCCGCGATTCCGCGGCGCATTAAAGGTATTATAGGGTCTTTTGGCACAGTAATCCAGCAAATCACCTGCTGATTTTTCTGAGCATTTTTAATATGAAAAATATCAACGTTTGAAAAAAATTCCAGAAACTAGGGTTTTACGGGTATTCGGAGTTCGATCGGACTTTAAACTTCGTCTGGACTTCGCCTAAATCTCTAGCTTGTCTCTGATACCACTGTAGGGTTACTAGGCACTCTCACAAGAGTCTATAAGGCATCAACCATGCCCGATTTAAAAATTTATACGTGCCGAACAACCCTAACCAAGATCTTTAAACTAGAGATTAGGCGAAACAAAGCATCTTAAACACTTTAACATTTAAGATTTTGGGATTACAACCTTTGTAGTCCGGTCCTTCGCTTCATAAGCTCCGTGTTGAAGTCCCTTCGCTGCGATCATCATGTACCCGGACTCTAGAGAGGCTCCACGAAGAGAATGATGCAAGCTTGCTTCCGATCTTCGATAACAAAGATGATCTACCTTGAAGTTTCTTTAACACAAGCGCTCACTCTCAAATGAAGTGAACACCCTAATCTAAATGGCTAGGATAGATTAGGATGATGAAGTAGGATTTTAGCTCTCATTTTTTTTCTTAATCTCACTCAAATCCATCACAAAACCCAAAGCTAGAAAGCTTTGCAAGGAGGAAGAAGAAGAAGAATGAATAATAATCCTTTTGTGATGAATAATGAAATGTTATCATAATTACTTATGCAACCATGGTTGCTAATATAAAATGAGCTAACCTTTGTAGAGAGTTAACTAGGGTTGAGGGTGTGGTTTGGATTACAAAATATCAACAAAATATCTTAGCTCATGACAAAAAGAAAAGCTTCTAGAAGCTTCAAGAATGAGCTAACCCAAATCAAACCCTAACCTTGTTTAATCTCCACTAATCATGTTGCATTAGTAATTATAACATGTTACAATATTATATATCACATATATAATATATTTTGTAACAAAATAAAATAATACAATTAACATATATCGCATATATATCAATGTATTACCCGAGTGAGAAAATGAATCAATAAGTGAGCTAATATTAGTTAATATAATTTAATATATCAAATATATAATTATACATTAAATTATCAAAACAACACTTGATCCGATAATCAGGCTATTTCACAAATAACCGACTAATTTAATCTGTATCAGTTCATCGAATCAACACTTGATCCGATGACCCGGCTATATCTCATATACCCGGCCGATATCTCATATCGTGAGAATCTAATACGGTATCACATACACGTATTGTTCTCGGTACCGCACATATCATATATGTGCTCCTACTCCGTTTTGCCTGAGCCAGGAAACCTCTGTGTAGGACTCTAAAGAATCGTCAATACGCCGGCAGTAGGTGATGATCATATCAATCACCCACAAGCTGCAAGCGGTCAGCTAAACGTAACAGCCACCTAGGTATTGAGCGATCAGAAGATCAACAAGCAAGCCTGTACATTCTCCTGCGAATCCAATCGGTAACACTCCCGTACAGTCCGGTCTCATCGTCTGATATGTCGCATATCTCGCCTAGGGGTGGTAAACGTCAGACCCCAGTAGATTGATAAGTCATGTCGATATGAGGTCCATAACAGTTTGAGAAACTACTGATAACACTTACCAGTAAATCTCAGCAACCCTGCCCAGGGATTTCCAGTTTTAGCCAATCGAACACAGCGCAACATCAACTCCCTATACCGGGAGAGACGAATCCCCTCCTATCGCTCATTGTCTCCATGTGATTCGGGACTGTACCCAAAAGCCACCTTTTTGCACGCCCTCTTGGATGTGGTATGATGGAAATCAAAGCACAGTGGGAATCACACAAAACTCTATGACGATCTTGGATCAACAGACTACTCTGTACCAGTGTCACCAGAGAACTGCTATCTAACGTGAGGTATAATACCATCTGGGAGTTCTCGACGAGTCCGTCCAGTGTACCCAGTCTCTACTGAGCACCCATACACCAACCTTGATGTCAAACACTGATGGATATGGGATCACCCATCGTCCATCATATGGGTCAAGATGCGTATACGCTAGTCTACTCTGGTGTATCTGTCTCGATACACCCTCGACTAGGAACAGTTTTAGGATGTACTCGTCGACTACCGTGGCCCCACTAGTATGATCTCATCATAGTCCCAGTAGTTGAGTACATATCTTAAGGGCATTATAAACATGTAACATAGAGACTATCATAGTACATGTTAAGATAAAGAGCAACAAGATAGCGTACTATCATGTCGAGCAAGAAAGTCGTCCCTATATACATCCAAGCATCCACTACAATATACATAGTATGTACAGTAATGGCCTTTAGGGCATACATATAACTAACACCATCAATTGATCACACCAATAAAGAACGAAAATACGATGTACGTATATGCCATCCGCATTCGCCACTGGGTCCCGTCATCACCCGTTAGGTTACTTAACTAACGACAGAGCGGGGACTGGACTAGCGCGGGTGTAAAACATATACAACATCTACTAGTATATATATCAATATATAATAATCGCTCATGGCGTGATAAAATGCAACATAACAGAAATGTAATAAGTATCACAGAGCAATACAGATAATCTGGGATCCCCGGGTTTCATAGAGCCGCTACTGAAACCCGACGTTCCCCTGGTCGTGTGGACAGCCTGTGCAATGAGATCCTAGACCCCTACGGGTGCGGCAAGTTACCCGCCAAAACCTGAAGCGAGGCAGCCCCCTACAACAAAGTGAATGGACCACCCAGCACTTCACAGAATCCGGTAACTTGAGCACCCCTCCTTGGGTCAACCTGTAACCCCTACGGGTGCGGCAAATAGCCCGCCAATTCTAGAGTGAAGCCCCCTCCATCGCAAAGCCATGAAATGCGGGCCCGTTGCCCTCTAGAACCCGGCTACCCGTGCAACCCTCCATGGGGTAATCCTAGTACAAAAAGTAAAAATATATATACAACGGGTACATCGACCACAGCCCGGTCGTGCCCCAAAAGAATAATATACAAACAGGCAATGACGGAAGTCCACATGTCGGACGCTCGCCCCACAATATCAAATGTACAAATAAAACCAAACTATACTACCATTGCATCCAGGCTATCCACCACAACCAAATCTGCAACATCACAGCACAACACAGAACATCAACGTGAATGTCACGTTCGCAAATCCGTCTAAAAGAACTATAGCAATTAGACAAGATTTACCGATCAAATGACATTCACGGTCGCAGATATAATGTAAATACTGTGAACTAACATATTTAAAATTTTCGATCGACAAAATTTCCCGAAGTGGGCCCCATACACAATTCTCAATACTCAAAATAATCTGGGCCAAAACTAAAAATACCAGAAACCCCAATTCCAACTCAGAGACCAGTGTAGAAATTTTGGTGCAGTGTTGCTACAGTACTGCGGCGGATCCGCGGCCAAAACGTGGGTACGGTCGCGGTTCCGCCGCGCTACAGTGAAATCAGCCTACAAAATTTCTGCAGTTTTCTTAGAAAAGCCTGCCTGATTTTCTGACACACTCAAAATAATTTTTAGAGCACAAAAAAAATTCGACAGAAACTTGATGACTTTGAATCGCGGTTTCGGAATTTTCGTTTGATCGAGGTTTTAAACACGTTAGAGCAAGCTAGTAAAGGTTAATGGCGTGTCTCTGATACCATGTAAGTGTACGGTAGCGCCTCGGCCGTCTGTCCGAGGCCAAAATGCGGAAAAGAAAACTTTTTCAAAACTTTAAATCGGCGCTATCGTATGCTTAAAACCCGGATCGAACCATTAACCTACAACTAGAAACTATAGAAAGGGTTGGAAAGCTATATCGATCGATCCGTGTCCTTCGGTCTTCGGCCACCATCCCAAGCTCCTCGCGGCATCTCCGGTCTCGGTCTCCTCGTCGAAAAGGGCACCACATCCGAAGCAACTCGAGCACGAAGTTCGCTAGCCGACGTGTTCAAGGCGAAGTAGAGAATGTTTGTGACAACTTTGTCTCTTGCATCCATTGTATGGAAAGGTGATGCCATCCATGAAAATTATGAGCTAGAGCAAGAAGAAGAAGAGGTTCCCTTTTCTTCTTCTTATTTCTTGTGATGATAATGAGAGTGAGAGAGTGAGATCAAAAATACAAGACCAAACATTATCATATGGCATCCCCTCTCTCTCTCTCCTTCTTATTTCAACACTCAAATCCATCAAATAAAGTGACATTTGCACAATAAAAGAGACCATGAGTCACTAATGAAGTCTATGTCTCATTTAATGCACAAAATGATGACTTAAGCTCACAATTTCCATTTGTAAACATTAACCCAAATGTTTACAACAACAAAAAGATACGGCAAAATCTAAAGTAAACTCGTGACGGATCACAAGGATACCCCTCACCTGTATATACATACCTGTATCCGCATTCCGACTGAATGCGAATACGATGAGACTAAAGTAATCCAACAAATCTAATACTAGGATCCGGCTTAAACCAAAGCCCACTAGTATGATCCGTCCGATCATGATCCGTGCACTACCGCACGTATATGATCGAACCCTGCCATATATCATACGACATCTACAACGTTTCGCCCGAAACTTGAAAATTGTCTGTGGGGGACTCTAAAAACTCGTCAATACATTGGATGTGGATTTAACCACTAGCACGTCAGAGGTACTAGCCGTACGTAACGGGCCACCAGGTATTGACCAAAAGGGAGGTCGATGAGCGAACTCATCCTGACACCCTACTGAGCCTGTCAGTGACAATATCCGTACAGTCCGGTTCGTTCGTCTATGAGCATCCCATGGCGGGCCTAGGGGGTTGGTAAAAGTCAGACCCTAAAAGCGGTACAAGTCGTGTCGGAGTGTAGCCCAGAAGACCCTGAGATACTACTGGAATACCTACCAGTAAATCTCCTGCCTTGGCCAAGGACTTCGTGTAATGGCTCTCCTAGAAACAGCGCGACCCCACCACCAATACCGGGAGAGACGAAACACCTGCCGATCCGCTCACTGCCTCCATGTGGCTCGGGAATGTACCCAACTAAAACCTGTTTGCACGACTCCTTTGAGCCGTGGTAGGGTAGTAATCAAAGCACAGTGGGAACTCACACGAGACAAATGACGATCTCAGGTCGATGAACTAACCTGTACACATGTCACCAGGGAACTGCTATCTGACGTCAGGTATAATACCAACTAGCATGTTCCCGGCGAGTCCTGTCCGGTGTACTCATAACCCAATGAGCACCTGTATACATCTTAGGTGAACCAACTGACACCAATGGCTTGTGAGACCGGCCACCGCCCCTCGTCGGGGTCTCGACTGTATACACTAGTCTACTAATTGAGTATCGATACCCAGTCTCGAAATTCCCACCACTAGGGACCACTTTAAGGATGTGCTTATAGACCCCAGCTCCCACGTATATGATCGCCATCATACTGCTGCTAGTCAAGCAAGAATCCTAAGGGCTCTATCAATGTGTAATAGTGACCTGTAAGGTCACCTAAAGCAGTACACGATGATAAAGATAAACCAGATAGCATACTATCATCTTGAGTAAGATTGTCCTACCGGCATAGGTCCTCCCTCAATCATTGCAATCACGTGCCTGTGATCCAATAATTGACACTGAAGGCACTATATCCAACATAAATATGTGGATATAATATCATATCTATCCCTGACGCATAACGCCATACGGGCGATTTCCCCGTAGATGTTAAATATACTCACTGAGGATCTCGAGCTAAGTAAATCAAACTACTTGCTTTCCCTTCTTCGCAGCATCCGAAGTCCCCGCACTCGCCCCTAAAATCACACAAAAACATAGCAAGTGCAACTCAGAAATCAATGAATAATACATACAAGTGACGTTTTGACCGACGCACTGACTCCAATCAAACCCTCTAGTGTTCGTTAGTAGCTAACATGTGTAGCGACACCCTAAGCAAACCCAAGTGCAGAAGTCACACGAAGCACAGAAACTGAGTCGGACACCGTATCGCGTGTCGCCGAAACACTAAAACTAGAAAATTGATCCCAGATTTTACGTACTATCAATACATAAAAATCTAGCAGTAACAATCACCCTAAAACAACTACAGACAGCTACCCTACGAAACACAACCCCCCAGTCCCCTAAAAAACCGAGGTCGCCGGATTTCCTCTTCCTCTCGCCGGATGAACAGTGTTAGGTGGGGTTCGTGTTTCAAGTGTACACCCAGGGTCTCAAGTACAACAGTACAACATCGCTAGATTTTCCAGTAAACACTTATGGTCATAGCAGATTACAGACATCCTAAAATGACACTAAAAATACGATATTACACCAAAACTATATCTTTATCGTTCTAAACAGCGACTACTAAGCTACACAACAAAATAACAACCTAATTAACAGTGAGAGATCGTTACATATCCACACTTGCTCAAAATCCTACCTTTCCATGCTCCAAGTGATCCTAGTGGCTAAACTTGGCTTTGTAAAGGGTTTTAGTGAGTTGTAATGGAGATTTGGTTTGGGTTTGTGAGGATTTGTGAAGGTTTTGGGTAGGGTTTCAGTTGAGACTGTGAGGGAGATAATTAGATGAAGAAAATAATGATAATGAGAGTTGTGAATGAGAGAGTGAGGGAAATGAGAGTGTATGTGTGAGTGAAGGATGAGGGAATGAGGGGGTGAGAGTAGTATGAGCCATGCCTCCTTCTTCTCTCTTCTCATTAATGCATGCCATGCTTGCCCCATGCTCATTATGCCCTCTCTCTCTCTCTTCCTCTCTCAAGTCAACTAAAAATTCAAACCACTTTTAAACTAAATTAATTTAGATAATTACATAAAACAAACGGCATGACATTTTGGTTAGGGTGCCATGGCTACTTAAGCATGGTTAACCCTAATTAACCCTAGGTTAACATGCACATGTGTGTGCAAGCCAAAAATAAATATTAATAAAATATTAATTATTTTTTATAAAATATTTGAAAACTATTTTGGTAAAAATTTTACTAAAAATCCGCATTATCGCTTAATTAAAACTAATCGCATTCTAAGGTGTTACAATCTTCCCCCTTAAAGAAATTCGTTCCCGAATTTAAAAATCTTACTATGCGTACCTTCAAAGAGTTGAGGGAATTTCTCCCGCATCTCGCTCTCTGCCTCCCAAGTGACCTCTTCACTATTCGGGCTATGCCAAAGAACCTTCACAGATGACAAGACCTTTGACCGAAGTTTCTTCACCTGCCGATCCAATATAACTACCGGTTGCTCGATGAACGAAAGATCGTGCTCTAACTGAACGGACTGGTGTTGAATAATGTGAGAAGGGTCATGAAGGTATTTGCAAAGTATCGATACATGGAATACGGGGTGAACATCCAGAAAACTGGGTGGAAGTGTCAAATGATAGGCAACGGTACCAACTCGCTCAAGGATCTCAAAAGGACCTACAAATCTGAGACTAAGCTTCCCTTTCTTCCCAAATCTCATCATGCCCTTCATTGGAGAAATCTGAAGGAATACATGATCCCCTACTGCGAACTTGAGCCTGTGACGACAACGGTCGGCATAAGACTTCTGTCTGCACTGGGCTGCTCTCATCCTATCCTGAATCAACTGAATTTTCTTCGAAGTCTCTTGAACTAGCTGGGGTCCCAAAACCCTGCTCTCGCTGAGTTTAGTCCAACAGACTGGCAATCGACACTTGCTACCATACAAAGCCTCAAAAGGTACCATCTGAATCGTCTCCTGATAACAGTTCTTGTAGGAGAACTCTATCAATGGTAAGTGACGATCCCAACTGCCACCAAAATCAAGCACGCACGCACGAAGCATATCCTCCAAAGTCTGTATGGTCCGCTCTGACTGACCATCGGTCTGCGGACAGAAAGCGGAGCTAAAACTCAAATGGGTACTCAAAGCTTCCTGAAGCTTCTGCCAAAGAGGGCTAGTGAACTGGGTGCCCCTATCGGATACAATGCATGTTGGAACGCCGTGCAAACGCATAATCTCATCAATGTACAACTGAGCATACTGAGCATAACCGAAAGTGGTCTTCACTTGAAGGAAGTGAGCTGCTTTTATCAACCGGTCAACAATTATCCAAATGGAGTTATACCCTCGATTAGTCCTGGGTAGACCCACAACGAAGTCCATGGAAATCTGCTCCCACTTCCTCTCCGGAATGGGTAAAGGCTGCAACTCTCCTGCCGGTCTCTAATGCTCGGCCTTGACTTGCTGAGAAATCAGGCACCTCAAAATGAAATCCGAAACATCACCCTTAATCCCTGCCCACCAGTAGATATCTCTCAATTCACGGTACATCTTAGTGGAACCTGGGTGAACACTAAAAGCTGACTGATGTGCCTGCTCTAGGATCTCGCGTCTCAACCTATCGGTATTAGGTACACACAAACGAGTCCCAAAACATAGCACACCCTGGTCATCAATCAAGAACTCTGAATCTCTACCCTGCCGAACATGCTCAAGAATCATAGACAAACGGGCATCGGCGGGCTATGCCTCATGAATATGATCTAGTAGAAGTGGACGGACGCGAACATGAGCAAGCTGTCCCCTAGTGAAAGTGAAATCAAACTGTACTCTGCTATCGCACAAGATCTGCCAATCTACAGAAGACTGTATCTGAACTGTAGTTAACTGGGACAAGCTACCCCGGGCCTACGACTCGAATCATCGTCTACCACATTCGCCTTACCCGGGTGATAAAGGATCTCACAATCATAATCCTTCACAAGCTCCATCCAACAGCGCTGTCTCAAATTCAGATCCCGCTGCTGGAAGATGTACTTTAAGCTCTGGTGGTCTGTGAAAATCTGACATGACTCCCCGTACAAGTAGTTTCTCCAAATCTTAAGCATAAAGACCATCGCGGCCATCTCAAGATCATGGGTGGGATAATTCTGCTCGTACTTCTTCAACTGCCGAAAAGCATAAGCGATAACTCTATCATGCTATATCAATACACAACCGAGCCCCACTCACGAAGCATCACAGTAAATGACAAAGTCGCCCGATCCAGAAGGCAAACATAAAACTGGTGCAGTCGTCAACCGAGTCTTCAACTGCTGAAAACTGCTCGCATGCCTCAGTCCAAAGAAAAGGAACCCCCTTCCTAATCAGTCCGATCAGCAGTGCAGCGATACTCGAGAAGTCCTGCATGAAATGGCGGTAATAACCGGCTATGCCCAAAAAGCTGCGGACCTCTGTCACTGATACAGTTCTGGGCCAAAGTTGTACGGCCTCGATCTTCCTCGGGTCCATATGAATACCATCTCCCGTAACCACATGACCAAAGAAGTCAACACTATCAAGCCAAAAGGCACACTTCGAGAATTTAGCAAACAGCTGGTGCTCTCTCAATGTCTGCAAGGCAATCCTCAAGTGCTGCTCATGCTCCTCTCGACTCTTGGAATAAACCAGAATGTCATCAATAAACACAATAATAAACTGGTCGAGGAACGACCTAAAAATCCGGTTCATCAAATCCATGAAAGCTGCTGGGGCATTGGTAAGTCCGAACGACATCACCAAAAACTCATAATGCCCGTAGCGCGTACAAAAAGCAATCTTCGGAATGTCATCATTTCGAACCCGCAACTGATGATAACCTTATCTCAAATCAATCTTGGAAAAATGTCCCGCACCTTGGAGCTGATCAAACAAATCGTCAATGGGAGGTAAAGGATACCTATTCCGCACCGTAACTCGGTTCAATTGACGATAATCAATGCACAACCTCAAGCTGCTGTCCTTCTTCTTGACGAACAGAACAGGAGCTCCCCAAGGAGAAACACTCGAACGTACAAGTCCCCTATCAAGCAACTCTTGCAGCTGATCCTTAAGCTCCGCCGGGGCCATCCGGTACGGTGTTATAGAAATAGGCCCCGTGCAAGGGATCAAATCAATGCAAAACTCAATCTCATGCTCTGGCGGCAATCCAGGTAACTCATCGGGAAAAACGTCAAAAAACTCTCGCACGATATGAACCCTGTCCAACGAATCTACTGTGGCTCCGGTATCACGAATGAATGCTAAGAATCCCCGACATGCTCTCCTCAGAAGCCGACTAGCGCAAAGGGCAGAAATCAAACTGTGAGGGGCGGCACCACAGTCTCCCTGCATAACAAGAACTAACTCACCGGGAAAAAAAACCTGATTATCTTCTCACGGCAGTCCACGGACACGTAGCACGTTGTAAGTTCAAGGCGGCGCCCCGGCCGTCGATCCAATGCCGGAAACGTGGAAACGAAAAACTTTGCGAAACTTGCAAACGGCACCACCGCGCACTTTTAACCCGGATCGGGCCATTAACCTAGCTACTAGCAAACTACAAGAAGAGTAGAGAAGCTATACCAAGCGATCCGTGTCCTTCGGTCTTCGTCTCCACTCCGATCTCCTCGCGGAATCTCCGGTCGTCGCCTCCTCGTCGAAACGGGCACCACATCGCCAGGTTCTTTTACGGGCTCCCACCTCGGGACCGAGGCAACTCGGACGCGAAGTTGGCAAGCCGACGCCCAAGGGTACTGTAGGTGTAGTGTAGTAGCTTGTCTCTTTTGGGGTGAAGTTGCCTTGATGGAGGAATAGAATGAACTATGAAGTTTGGAGATCTTGAGTTTTGTGGCAAGTAGTGAAAATGAGATATGAATCATTTTCCACCAAAAAAGTATCCTCTCATCTCTCCAATAGAAATGTGGCCGGCCCCTCTTCTCCAAAAGAATGGTGGAGCAAAAGAATCAATAATGCAATAATAGAATAATGTGTGATCATGAGAAAAAGTCACACCAATTTCCAATCCAACTCTAATCTCAATCCATCATAATAAATGCATGGGAATGGACTCAAAAGGAATCTCATGATGACAAGAACCATCATGAGGCCATCATATGCAAGAAACCACCTCCACAAAAAGTTATTTGTAAACTTGCAAATAACCCCCTCCACAAGAAAGTCCGGCCGAGAAGGAACAAAGGAAAACCGGCCGGAACAGAATGCAAACTGGCAATTTCAGAAAACTGATCCCGTAATAAATTACAGGAAAACCCCGCGACTGCATATACATGCCCGCATTTGTATTCCCACTGAACATAAATGCAAAGAGACAAAACTACACTATCTAATACTAGGATCTGGCTTAAACCAAAGCCCGCTAGTAAAATCCGTCCGATCACGATCCGTGCAATACCGCGCGTATCTGATCGAACCCTGCCATATCTCCACACGGCCTTTACAGCATTTCGCCCAAAACTTGAGTGACTATGTGTGTGGTGGACTCTAAAGACTCGTCAATAATATGGCTGTGGATTTAACCACTAGCACGTCAGAGGTATCAGCCATACGTAACGAGCTACCAGCTATTGACCAAAAGGGACGTCTGTGAGCGAACTCACCCTGACACCCTACTGAGCCTGTCAGTGACAATATCCGTACAGTCTGGTCCGTTCTTCTATGAGCATCGCATGGTGGGCCTAGGGGGTTGGTAAAAGTCAGACCCCCAAAAGCGGTACAAGTCGTGTCGGAGTGTAGCCCAGAACACCCTGAGATACTACTGGAATACCTACCAGTAAATCTCCTGCCTTGGCCAAGGACTTTCATGTACTGGCTCTCCTAGACACAGCGCGACCTCACCCCCAATACCGGGAGAGACGAACCCCTGCAGATCCGCTCACTGCCTCCATGTGGCTCGGGACTGTACCAAACTAAAACCTGTTTGCACGTCTCCTTTGAGCGTGGTAGGGTAGTAATCTAAGTACAGTGGGAACTCACACGAGACAAATGACGATCTCAGGTCGATGAACTAACCTGTACACATGTCACCAGTGAACTGCTATCTGACGTCAGGTATAATACCAACTAGCAGGTTTCCAGCGAGTCCTGTCCCGTGTACTCATAACCCAATGAGCACCTGTATACATCTTAGGTGAACCAACTGACACCAGTGGCTTGTGAGACCGGCCACCGCCCCTCGTCGGGGTCTCGACTGTATACACTAGTCTACTCTGGAGAATCGATACCCTGTCTCGAAACTCCCATGACTAGGGACCTTTTAAGGATGTGCTTATACACTCCAGCTCCCACGTATATGATCGCCCTCATACTGCTGATAGTCAAGCAAGAATCCTAGGGGCTTTATCAACGTGTAATAGTGACCTGTAAGGTCACCTAAAGCAGTACACGATGATAAAGATAAACCAGATAGCATACTATCATCTTGAGTAAGACTGTCCTACTGGGATAGGTCCTCTATCAATCATTGCAATCACGTGCCTGTGATCCAACAATTGACTCTGAGGGCACTTACTCCAACAATCTCCCACTTGCACTCAAGGCTAATTATTGCGATGTCGCATACTCACAGCCCGTGTGATACCGAACACCCAACTCCTCTACTAGTCAGTCTCACAAAGCTCGTTTGCGAACTATTGCGTTCGAGGAAAAGCCTCAGTGAGTGGATCCGCTCTGATGTTTCTTTCTATGTCTCTCTATATCTCAAGTTCGCGGAGAAAGCCATCTCCCGAAATGAGCAATACCTGTCTTAGAATATGTCTGGATGTCTGATGGGACCTAGTTCATAAATGAACTTCAAATCCAAACTTCTTAGACTATATCGTCAACTGAACTTAATCAGTATCCTGCGCCATCCTTCCCTCAGTATCCACCTGGATCGCCTGTCCAAAATACTGCCCCTCGTCAGAGGGAAAACTATAACTCTGACAGTCACTCTGTCATCCAGGTCACCTTGGAAGCCTAGAATGATAATCGTTTCCCGAAGGAGGCAGCCGTTATCATATCCCTAGAATATCCACTTATGTTCTAAAACTGCTTCCGAATGTTTCTCCGGGATTGGATCAATGTCAACTTATTGCATCTACTGCAAGAACAACATCTGGTGTGGTACTTGACATTTCATGATTGACTCAATTGCCTAAGCAAGTGATCTGCCAATCATGCACATCCCTCTCTACTTTAGTCTGTAAGACACCTTTAGAGAGGGTGACTCCATCACCTGCAGGTACACTACCGTGCCAGGAGTCGTCCATTCTAAATACTCATAGAATGCTGTCTAAGTACCCAGATTGGGAAACTACCCAAATCTAGATCTAAAACCATAGATCTAGTAACCAGAATGTTTGATATAATATCCAAGCCTTATGTGGAGAAACTACTGTGTGACAACCAAAATATAACCGATCGTAGTATAGGAATATCACTTCCTATTCTGTGTATGTCATCCTAATACCAGGACATCATACCCTACTACCTTCTTAACAGATCCATCCCCTATTCTGATGAAGTCAAACCTATGACTGTCACATCAGAAATAGATGATCTATCTCCGCTATATCTGCTTTAGTCTATAAATAGACATAAGATACCTGTCCACTATTGCTTCCGCTGCTCCCACTGACTACGACAACCCTCTGGCAGAGTCATATAGACGTACATTTCTAAAGCTAGTTTAGAATGACGCTATAGTCATCCTCCTGCCGGGTCTCACAGTCTGGAACAACAGCAATGGCAAGTCTGGGTAAAAAAGAACCTCCCTGTCACCGTCCTTGAGGCTACCGAAGTACCTCTCGGGTGCCTGAGGTTACCCACCATATCTGCGGAGTGGCCAATGGAATGTCAAATACAGATTGAATCTTTAGGTTCTTTATCAAATCTTCAGTAATCGTTTGCGGTTTTGGAATCACTTCCAGTTCTACCATACTCCCAATACTGTTTTCTGAAAAAAAAATCCATTTTTATTAAAACTGTGGCATGTCAAGAACAATATCACTATTGATCTTCCAGATGGTAGAAAGTCAACCCTCGTCATAGCCTGGGTCAACCCACAAACAGCCATTACAGAAACGTGCCTTGAGTTATCCGGAGTCTGGTTTTAAGAATAAGCCGGACAACTCCGCGTACCTTAACAATGTCAAGATATGAACTGTTCTATATCCAATACAGAAACAGAGGCACTGATTTAATTGAACCAGATTCAAATCATGCAGCTGTCTACAGTGCATGTCATGTAAATGGAGAGAGGCCGATCAGCGTTACTCAACTTAGGAATGCTTCCAATTATGAGTAACCTGAAAGAGAAGCAAGTTCTCTTAATCATTACTATCAACTGAATACCATACACAAGTATCTACATCTTCGATCACCTTGAAGAATCCCGATACTCGCAACACCTGATTCTCTACTTTATTCATATACCTATAACTTCTCAAAACTTGGACCCTGTGTTTATACGAAACAATTTTCTAAGAACTAGAGAAGTCATAAGTAAACAGAATATAGTACAAGTACCAACCCCTCTGTCCTAATGGACACTGGACAACATACAATGTTTGTATAAGTCCCCTGAGTCAAATAACTCAATCCCTGTGTGTCGTAGGTCGAAAACTGTACTATGGTTATGAAGAATTACACCGCTGTTTGATGCTCCTTACCTAACCATCCACTGATATAGGTAAATGTCATAGACATAATTTCAAAAAGTTATATCTCACTCTATGAAAATAGACGTACAGATATATCAATTTGAAATTGGTGCATAACAACGGATATTCAAAACCAAATATTTGCCGTCCGGCAAACAACCCAGGCGATTTCCTCAAGTATCACCAATTACAATGAATTCCGATATAATGAGGATGATCACCTAATTCCCAATAACTTACTCCCACTCACCATCTGTAAAACCATACAGATGTGAGAATCATACCTGGTAAATACATACCCTGGAGCAAGTGTCTACCTGGGAAATCAGTTTTCTTTTAACAGTACACAGGGAAACCGAAACATTGAAATGTTTCGTAGGGGTATCCTGGTATTCCTAGTAATGCCTCTTCCATTATCCAAATTCACAACTATAACCGTATTGCTTTGCCGCCTCTCCAAATCCCTTTATATGTCTTTAGTCATTACCTTCTGTACACCCACTTAGGCCAAATGGTTTTCTTCCTTCCCTACCGTTCGGCACCAGCCTAAGGTTTGGAAGAAGACTTTCCAATAAGCGTAACGGGTGTACTATCCTAATCCTAGGAGCACACGCAATGCGAGAGAAGGTGAAGATAAAAGACAACCGAACAAACCTTATTCCTATTTCTCCTGAACCAGAATCCATCCCCGAAACGGAACAAGTTCCTTTCGAGTTCGTATATAACCATACGATGGAGTATCTAAATAACTGTGGATCTTCGTAGTGATATGGAGTGTCCTGGAGAAATACAAAGGTGAAGTGGGAGTGGTAATGAAATATTTGGTTTGGTCGTGAATATCAGTCGCAATTTACTTTGCCCTCCTTCTAGTCCCTTTCTTTGTCTTAGCTTAATACCTTCTGTATACCATTTAGGCTAATTGGTTTTCTTCATTCCCCACCGCTCGGCACCAGCCTAAGGTTTGGAAGAAGACTATCCAATTTGCGTAATAGGTGTACTATCTCCTAAACCAAGGAGTACTCGCATCCTGAGAGAAGGTAAAAGGAAAAGACAACTGAATAGTCCTATTCGTTTTCTCAAGAACCAGAAACCATCCTTGAATCTGGAACAAGTTCCTTCGAGTTCATATATAACCATACGATGGTTTTATCCAATGGAAGTAGACGTTCGTAGTAATACGGGGTGTCCTGGAGAAAAGGGTAAAAGTAGGAGTGGCAATGAGGTTTGCAACTCTGACAATCCAAAAGCCAGTCTTATAAAAAGGTTCGGTGAAATTGGTCACTGAGTCATAGTCTAAGGTCAGGTCAATGGTCGCTGCCAAAGAGAGAGAGAAAAGAAACACTCAGCGTGCACTCTAACCTAGATCAGAATGGTTATCAATATATCTAATCTGGAAACCTCCCACTGTAACGTCAAATTCTTCTCCAAACCTGAAAGAAGAATTAGTCGGGATCACCCGAGGAGTAAACCAACTCATCAGTGGGAATCGAGATCCAACTATCACCGCATGATAACATGACGGAATCCGCTCACGTTATCACACTCCAGAAGGTATGCGCATATCTGGCAAGTTTCAGATTCTTTTGAAACTTCCGATGTGATTTTTGCCCCATGCTCTTATGACCTTGACTAAGGCCAACAAATCATAAGTCGCATGTCAAGTTCTACCCGTCATTGTCCAGGTTAATTTGAACCCACTCGTACAAGCCCTTGACTAGGGCCAACAAGGCTATACGACTGTCCCAAACCAACGCATATATCTATGCTGCATATGAACACCCAATAGCTACCAAACACTGTGCCTTGACTATGGCCAACAAACACAGCTTGAACACTATTGACTATCCATATGAAATGACGGAGGGTTACGAATGGTTTCTGGCGAAAACCTTTCACGTAATGAACTTGATATCGTTGAAGGAACGGATAGCTTTATAAAAAATATAGTGACGAAAACCTTTGCTAAAGAGGTCACTCCCGGTGAAGGGATCTCGGCTCTTTCCCCATAGAATGAGGTGCAGGATATTCCAACTGAATACCACGATTCAAAGCAAAAGTAATCGGCTATAGTGAAGTTATTGCCCTGACACAAACTTCTGTCCAAGGGGTCACTCCCGGTGAAGGGATCTCGGCCCTTGCCTCGTCGACTGAGGTGCTGGATATTCATAACCGAATACCACTGTGCAAAACAAAAGAGAACACCCTTGCAATAGCAGCTTTTTTGAAAAATGTTCCAACAACATCAGAATAGGTTTGTTTATCTTTCATTGATCCAAATCAACGCAGTCCCATCAATTGATCACACCACCAAGAACGAAAATAATGATGTATGTATATGCCATCCGCATTCGCCACTGGGTCCCGTCATCACCCGTTAGGTTACTTAACTAACGACAGAGCGGGGACTGGACTAGCGCGGATGCAAAACATACACAACATCTACTAGTATATATATCAATATATAATATTCGCTCAAGGCGTGAAAAAAATGCAACATCACAGAAAATGTAATCAGCATCACAGAACAATACAGATATCTGGGATCCCCGGGTTTCATAGAGCCGCTACTGAAACCCGGCGTTCCCCTGGTCGTGTTGATAGCCTGTGCAATGAAATCCTAGACCCCTACGGGCGCGGCAAGTTACCCGCCAAAACCTGAAGCGAGGCAGCCCCCTTCAACAACGTGAATGGACCACCCAGCACTTCATGGAATCCGGTAACTTGGGCACCCCTCCTGGGTCAACCTATACCCCCTACGAGTGCGGCGAATAGCCCGCCAATTCTAGAGTAAAACTCCCTCCGTCTCAATGCCATGAGATGCGGGCCCGTTGCCCTCTAGAACCCGGCTATCCGTGCACCCCTCCGCGGGGTAATCCTAGTACAGAAAGTAAAATATACATACAACGGGTACATCGACCTCGACCCGGTCGTGCCCCAAAAGAATAATACGAACAGGCGGTGACGGCAGTCCACAGGTCAGACGCTCGCCCCGCAATATCAAATGTACATATAAAATCAAAACTGTACTACCACTGCAACCAGGCTATCCCCCACGACCAATCCGCAACATCACAGCACAACACAGAACATCAACGTGAATGTCACGTTCGCAAATTCGTCTAACCGGGCTATAGCAGTTAGACAGGATTTACCGATCAAATGACATTCACGGTCGCAGATATAATGTAAATACTGTGTACTAACATGTTTAAAATGTCCGATCGAACAAATTTACCGAAGTGGGCCCCAAGCAGTACTGTAGCACTCACAGAAAATCTGGGCCCAAAAAGAATATTCCAAAACCCCTATTTTCAATTCTAAAGCCCACTGGAAAAATTTGGCACAGCAAGGAGTTGTTTTCACCGCGGAACCGCGGCCAATCCAGGGGTTTGGCCGCGTTTCCGCGGCCAACCTGAAGCACTGCCCCACCAAATTTTTGCAAATAGCTTAAAATTCCCTGCACACATTTCTGCAACAACCTGAAAAATTTTTAGAGCCAAAAAAAAATTCGACAGAAACTAGTGCAATGAAAACGCGGTTTTGGGATAAATGTTCGATCGAGGTTTTAAACACACTAGAGCAAGCTAGACTAGGTTAATAGTGTGGCTCTGATACCAATGTAAGTGCACGGCGGCGCCCTAGCCGTCGATCCGACGCCGGAAACGTGGAAACGAAAAACTTTGCGAAACTTGCAAACGGCACCACCGCGCACTTTTAACCCGGATCGGGCCATTAACCTAGCTACTAGCAAACTACAAGAAGAGTAGAGAAGCTATACCAAGCGATCCGTGTCCTTCGGTCTTCGTCTCCACTCCGATCTCCTCGCGGAATCTCCGGTCGGCGCCTCCTCGTCGAAACGGGCACCACATCGCCGGGTTCTTTTACGGGCTCCCACCTCTGCACCGAGGCAACTCGGATGCGAAGTTGGCAAGCCAACGCGTCCAAGGGTACTGTAGCTGTAGTGTAGTAGTTTGTCTCTTTTGGGGTGAAGTTGCCTTGATGGAGGAATAGAATGAACTATGAACTTTGGAGATCTTGAGTTTTGTGGCAAGTAGTGAAAATTGTTAGTTATATGTATGCCGTAGAGGCCATTACTATACATAGGATGTATATTGTAGTGGATGCTTGGACATATATAGGGATGACTTTCTTGCTCGATATGATAATAAGCTATCTGGTTACTCTTTACCTTAACGTGTACACTGATTGTCTCTCTGTTACATGTTGGTAAAGCCCTTAGGATGTGTACTTGACTACCTGGACTATGATGCGGATCATACTAGTGGGGACATGGTAGTCCATAAGTACATCCTTCAAAGTCCCTAGTCGTGGGTGTATCGAGACGGGGAATCGATATACCAGAGTAGACTAGCGTGTAGCTTCTCGACCCATATAGATGGGCGATGGATGGTCCCATATCCATTGGTGTTTGACATCAGAGATGATATACGGGTGCTCAGTGGAGACTGGGTACACTGGACAGACTCGTCGAGAACTCCCAGATGGTATTATACCTTACGTCAGATGGCAGTTCTCTGGTGACACTGGTACAGGTTAGTCTGTATACCCGAGATCGTCATAGAGTCTTGTGTGATTCCCACTATGCTTTGATTTCCACCTTACAACGTCCAAGAGGGCATGAAAAATGGTGGTTTTTGGGTACAGTCCCGAGTCACATGGAGGCAATGAGCGATAGGAGGGGTTTCGTCTCTCCCGGTATAGGGAGTTGATGTTGCGCTGTGCTCGATTGGCTATAACAGGAAGTCCTTGGCCAAGGCTGTTTTAGGGATTTACTGGTAAGTGTTACCAGTAGTTTCTTGACCCGTTATGAGCCTCATATCGACACGACTTATCGAGTTATTGGGGTCTGACGTTTACCACCCCTAGACAAGGTATGCGACATATCAGACGATCAGACCGGAATGTACGGTAGTGTTACTGGTTGGATTCATAGGAGTGTGAGTGGGCTTGCTCGTTGATCTTCTGATCGCTCAATACCCGGATGGCCGTTACGTTTAGCAGACCGCTTGCGGCTTGTGGGTGTTTGATATGATCATCACCTACTGTCGGCGTATTGACGAGTCTTTAGAGTCCTACACAGGGGTTTCCTGGCTCAAGCGAAACGAAATAGGAGCGCATATGAGATATGTGCGGGACCGAGAATAATACCAGTATGTGCTACTTTATTCTATTCTCGCGATTTGTATCATCGGTCGGTTATATGTGATATAGCCGGGTTATCGAATCAAGTGTTGATTCGATACATTGATACACTTGATATTAGTCGGTTATATGCGATATGACCGGATCGTTAAATCAAGTGTTGATTTAATGATTTAATGTATAATTATATATTTGATATATTACTTTACATTAACTAGTATTGGTTCACTTAAGATTGATTTTCTCACTTGAATGTGCACATTGTTTATATGTGGTATATGCAAGTGTACATGTTTGTATCATGCTTGATGATACAAACAAGTTGTGTGTATGAGACTTGAACCAAATCAAGGTTAGATTAGGGTTTACTATTTTCCTAAGCATATAACAAAAGAGTGTGACTTTGGTCAAAGTTATCAAGCTTCATGAGGCTTGATAAACATTGACAAAGTCAACTCTTTTGTCATATGTTTAAAGATATTAGTTAACCCAACCTTTAACCTAATGGTTTGGTTAAATCTCTACATGAGTTAAGCATGAGGGCTTAACTCAACCATGGTGCCATTATTTATTGGATAAGTTTCATTTAGATATTATTCATATGATTCTTTCTTCTTCATCTTCTTCATCAAGCTCACAAAAGCTTGCTAGCTCCAATGGTGCCATGAGAAAAAGAGTGAGAAATCCAATTCTAAAGTGAACCCACTTCCTATTTCTTCATCCTCTACTACTTGCCATGTAGTATAGAGTGTTCTCTTCACAAAGTTTTTGACCAAGTGAAGGAATAGCTTGAGTTTGAGTCTCCCCGACGTAGATCATCTTCGGCCTCGAAGTCAATGACCTAGCCCGATCATTTCTCCGACGAAACCATCGCTAGAGTCCGGGATCCGATGATCGCAGTGGAGGGACGTCAACACGGAGCTTTAGAAGTGGAGGACCGGATCTACAAAGGTTGTATTTCCATTCACTTAGTAGCAAAGTAGTTTGCTTGCATGTTGTTTCGCTTTAACATCTAGTTAACGATCTAGTTTAGGGTTTCTCGGCACCGAAAAATTTGAATTTGGCATGGTTGATGCCTTGTGGAACCACATGTGTGTGCCTAGTAACCTTACAAAAATGAGATATGAATCATTTTCCACCAAAAAAGAATCCTCTCATCTCTCCTCTAGCAATGTGGTCGGCCCCTCTTCTCCAAAAGAATGGTGGAGCAAAAGAATCAATAATGCAATAATAGAATAATGTGTGATCATGAGAAAAAAGTCACACCAATTTCCAATCCAACTCTAATCTCAATCCATCATAATAAATGCATGGGAATGGACTCAAAAGGAATCTCATGATGACAAGAACCATCATGAAGCCATCATATGCAAGAAACCCCTTCCACAAAAAATTATTTGCAAACTTGCAAATAACCCCCTCCACAAGAAAGTCCGGCCGAGAAGGAACAAAGGAAAACCGGCCGGAACAGAATGCAAACTGGTAACTTCAGAAAACTGATCCCGTAATAAATTACAGGAAAACCCCGCGACTGCATATACATGCCCGCATTTGTATTCCCACTGAACACAAACGCAAAGAGACAAAACTACACTGTCTAATACTAGGATCCGGCTTAAACCAAAGCCCGCTAGTAAAATCCGTCCGATCACGATCCGTGCAATACCGCACGTATCTGATCGAACCCTGCCATATCTCCATACGGCCTCTACAGCATTTCGCCAGAAACTTGAGTAACTGTGTGTGTGGTAGACTCTAAAGACTCGTCAATACTATGGCTGTGGATTTAACCACTAGCACGTCAGAGGTATCAGCCATACGTAACGAGCTACCAGCTATTGACCAAAAGGAACGTCTGTGAGCGAACTCACCCTGACACCCTACTGAGCCTGTCAGTGACAATATCCGTACAGTCCGGTCCGTTCGTCTATGAGCATCGCATGGTGGGCCTAGGGGGTTGGTAAAAGTCAGACCCCCAAAAGCGGTACAAGTCGTGTCGGAGTGTAGCCCAGAACACCCTGAGATACTACTGGAATACCTACCAGTAAATCTCCTGCCTTGGCCAAGGACTTTCATGTACTAGCTCTCCTAGACACAGCGCGACCTCACCCCCAATACCGGGAGAGACGAACCCCTGCAGATCCGCTCACTGCCTCCATGTGGCTCGGGACTGTACCCAACTAAAACTTGTTTGCACGTCTCCTTTGAGCGTGGTAGGGTAGTAATCTAATTACAGTGGGAACTCACACAAGTCAAATGACGATCTCAGGTCGATGAACTAACCTGTACACATGTCACCAGGGAACAGCTATCTGACGTCAGGTATAATACCAACTAGCAGGTTCCCGGCGAGTCCTGTCCGGTGTACTCATAACCCAATGAGCACCTGTATACATCTTAGGTGAACCAACTGACACCAGTGGCTTGTGAGACCGGCCACCGCCCCTCGTCGGGGTCTTGACTGTATACACTAGTCTACTCTAGAGAATCGATGCCCTGTCTCGAAACTCCCACGACTAGGGACCTTTTAAGGATGTGCTTATAGACTCCAGCTCCCACGTATATGATCGCCCTCAAACTGTTGGTAGTCAAGCAAGAATCCTAGGGGCTTTATCAACGTGTAATAGTAACATGTAAGGTCACCTAAAGCAGTACACGATGATAAAGATAAACCAGATAGCATACTATCATCTTGAGTAAGATTGTCCTACCGGGATAGGTCCTCTATCAATCATTGCAATCACGTGCCTGTGATCCAATAATTGACTCTGAGGGCACTAACTCCAACACACGTAGCTAACCAGTCCATGCCTAGGAGAATGTCGAAGTCTAACATCTCAAGAAGGATCAAGTCGATGGACGACTCTCTATCTCCAATACGGACGGCACATGACCGAAACACGTATCGCGCAACAAACGACTCGCCAATAGGAGTAGTCACGACAAGCGGCTGATCTAGCAAACACGACTCCCGGCCCAACCTCGACACGAAGTGTGTAGAAACATACGAGTGCGTAGATCCCGGATCAAACAAAATGTGTGCATCGAAGGAACATACTGAAAGAGTACCTAAAACCACTGCATTGGACGCCTGCGCGTCCTGATGAGTCAAAGAAAATACACGTGCCTGCCCTCTACCGGCAACTGGCTGTCCTCCGCCTCTACCATCACGTCCTCTCTGAACAAACCCTCTACGACCATGACCTCTCTGAGCATAAGTCTGACGCGGAGCAACAACAGGCGCAAGAGGCAACGCTCTCTGAGGTGGAGAAGGTGGTAAGTTAACATGCGGTACAGCTGCCTTGTCCTCACGTGGCTCGGTACAATCCCTGACGCGATGATAAAAACTCCCGCACCGGAAACATCTAGACGATGACTGCTGACCCTCCTGGGGATAAGAGCTAAACAACTGGCCTCGTCCTAAGCCTCTGCTACTCCCACGACCTGAACGAAATCTGTCGCGGCGTCTAAATATCTGTCTCCGTACTGATACACCAGTACGAACCCTCTTCGGTTCCGGAACGACCGACGTCTCAGAAAGACGCTCCTCAACTAGTAGGGCTGCGTCCACTGTGGCTGCATAGGTGTCACAATACTGTGCGCTGATAGCGAGGAACAACTGGGTAAGCAGGCCTTGAACAAATCTCTTGATCCGCATCTCCTCAGTGTCAACCAAATACGGAGCATACACAGATAGCTAGGTAAACTGTACATCATACTCCTCCACCGTCATATCCGGAGTCTGGCGTAACGACTCAAAACGGCGCGCTCGAGCATCCCTGACTCTCTGTGGAAGGAAACATGTAAGAAAAACCGTCACGAACTCAGCCCAGGTCATTGGAGAAAGACCTGCGGCTCTGCTCCTCTCTAAAGACTCGCACCACTTCTGAGCAAGACCTTCCAGATGAAAACTCGTGAACTCTACCCATCACACGTCGGAGTATCTCAGCGAACGACATATCCTGGCAATCCGATCGATAAATGACTGCGGATCCTCAGCTGCATCAGTGCCGGTGAAAACTGGAGGTTTCAGCCTCATGAACTCAGATAACGATACGGTGATAACGTCCGTAGCTGCAGGTACAACTTCCTGAACAGTAGGCACAATCGCGGTCCCCGTAATAGGTGGGGCAACCTCCTGTCGCTGCATTCGACTGGTCTCAACTAACGACCCTATCATCTAGCGCAAATCCTGCATACCAGCCTCTAGCCTAGTAATACGATCAAGCGAAGGTGGATCAATCTTCTCCTGTACAATGGGCATACCGTCCTGGTCAGTCCTCGTCTCCGACGAGCAAACTCTGACCTCGGCTCTCACGGCCGCTCTCTGCGCCCTCGTAGTCTTCGGCGACATAATAGCTGGAAATGAAAATAGGATTCGATAAGAACACGAAAATCGAATCACAAGGATGTATATAATCACGGAAGGAATTTCAACCAACAAGTTCTAAGGTCACTTAGGCGGAGTACCGTGCCGTAAGTATGCCGCGGAATATACACACGCTACGTCACTCTGCTTAGCTATCTACTCAATCATACCAAGGTCAACCCACACTCTGAAAGGTAAAACCTAGCGTTCTGATACCAACTTTGTCACGACCCAAAATTTGGCACGTGACCGGGACTTAAACCACGTGACGTCAACAGGCGTAACGCAATTTAAGTAAGCCGAAAACCCAGAAATCTAAACCATCAAAACTAGTAAGTGATAAAAACATTTAGAAATTTCCAGTAAAAATCTTTAAACTTAAGTTTATTTCTTAAAAATTTCGGCAGCACCTCCTTTGTAAAAAATAGCCCCGAAACGGGTACAAACATAAAATATAAGTAAAGCAACATAGGATATAAATAAAGCATCACCAGACGGGAGCAAATCACGTCCAAAGGCGGAAACAACCACCACAAGCATATATATGACGCCGTAGCTAAGAGATAGACAATATAAGTGAAAAACAGCATAAAAAGAGATAAAGGAACCAAATAAAGGCCGGCCCACACGAGCACGACACCCAGAGTCACAAAATATACAATACCGTCATCACAACTCGTCTCTAAGTCAATACATAGAAATGATAGATGAAGAATACTAGATACAATAAGATGTACAATAGGTGAAGTCGGATAACCACAAACCCACCTAAACCAAATGGCCTCACAGCCAACCAAAGCGGTATCCACAAAATAGAGATAATAAGCAGCCTGCCGCGACTACTCTGTGGGTTAAGCCTGCAAAACACTGTGGCACAACGGGTGTGAGTTTCCAACTCGTGAATAGTAAGTAATATCATACAGATAATCGCAGGTATGCACGTATAGCGATAATCTATCACATGCAATCTGATAGTATCAATATGCTAATATGGATATGCAACAATCATGAAAGGTACTCTATCAGGTACTACAAATACATGAAGCAATGCATATCAATGAATGTTGAGTATAGGATAAAACATATCATCATCAATGAATCATTATCGTGGAAAAATCCCGGTGTCCATCAACGACACCCCAAATCCCAATGCCTCAAGCACTGTCACCCTAATCGCCGTCATATCCTGTAAATCTCATGGAACCTGAGTGCCCAATATCGGCACTCGAAAACATCATGAAAACTCGTGTCCAACATCGACATGCAAATCTATATATATCGGGCTAAGTCAGTCCGGATCGGCCCATATCCATCTCACGACTCCGTTCGGTATCCTCCGGATAACCGCTAGGTCAAACCAATCACCGGTAGGCAGTAGTCCCTCTGGCAGGCTCATCGTCTACTACACAACATCCATTTCTTGCCCCGGGGTACCATACCGGGTCCACCATGAACCTGCAAATGGATCATCCAGCTCCTCGAATCATGTTTCTATCACAAGTCTCAGAACCGAGAAAACTCATGGTGAACGCACTGAAATATCATATCAAGAGAAACCGGGTTTTAAAAACAATGCATACTTTCTTGAAATAATACCAAGGTTCTCAAATCCATAAATCACATGAAATTCGTATCTTAATGCGTAAATCCATGAAATATGATTTATGCAACATAAAACCGTAATATGAGCATATCAAGGAAAAACCGCTCTTTTAAATGAATCCAGTTTTTAAATATATCATGCGGTTCCCAATTTTCCAAAATCACATCCAACATCATATAAAGGTGTACATGTAGCTATAGAAAGTATGGGTGTATACATGTAAGTATGTATGCACGATGTGTGTGTCATGGCAATTACCGACGCTGTGGGTGTAGCATACAATTTAGTACTTGTACAACATGTACCGTCAATAATGGTGCAGTGTCCACTAGGTACTAAGTCAAGGCACAACAAGTAATAGTATGCAATGATGCACAATCAATATATATGCATATAAACATGCGGCTATAATATCATATCTAGCCCTGACGCATAACGTCATACGGGCGATTTTACCGTAGATGTTAAATCTACTCACCGAGGATCTTGAGCTAAGTAAATCCAACCACTTGCTTTCCTTTCTTCGCAGCGTCCGAAGTCCCAACACTCGCCCCTAAAATCACACAAAAACATAGCAAGTGCAACTCAGAAATCGACCAATAATACATACAAGTGACGTTTTGACCGACGCACCGACTCCAATCAAACCCTCTAGTGTTTTCTTAGTAGCTAACATGTGTAGCGACACCCTAAGCAAACCTAAGTGCAGAAGTCATGCGAAGCACAGAAACTGAGTCGGACACCGTATCACGCGTCACCGAAATACTAAAACTAGCAAATTGATCCCAGATTTTACATACTGTCAATACATAAAAATCTAGCAGTACCAATCACCCTAAAACAACTGCAGACAGCTACCCTACAAAACATAACCCCCCCAGTCCCCTAAAAAACCGAGGTCGACGGATTTCCTCCTCCTCTCGCTGGATGAACAGTGTCAGGTGGGGTTCGTGTTTCAGGTGTACACTCAGGGTCTCAAGTACAACACTACTACATCGCTAGATTTTCCAGTAAACACTCGTGGTCATAGCAGATTACAGACATCCTAAAATGACAGTAAAAATACGATATTACACCAAAACTATATCTTTATCGTTCTAAACAGCGACTACTAAGCTACACAACAAAATAACAACCTAATTAACAGTGAGAGATCGTTACCTATCCACACTTGCTCAAAATCCTAGCTTTCCATGCTCGAAGTGATCCTAATGGCTAAACTTGGCTTTGTGAAGGGCTTTAGTGAGTTGTAGTGGTGATTTGGTTTGGGTTTGTGAGGATTTGTGAAGGTTTTGGGTAGGGTTTCAGTTGAGAGTGTGAGGGAGATAATAAGATGAAGAAAATATTGAGAATGAGAGCTGTGAATGAGAAAGTGAGGAAAATGAGAGTGTATGTGTGAGTGAAGGATGAGGGAATGAGGGGGTGAGAATAGTATGAGCCATGCCTCTCTCTTCTCTCTCCTCATTAATGTCTTCCATGCTTGCCCTATGCTCATCATGCCCTCTCTCTCTCTCTTCCTCTCTCAAGTCAACTAAAAATTCAAACCTCTTTTAAACTAAATTAATTTAGATAATTACATAAAACAAATGGCATGACATTTAAGTTAGGGTGCCATGGCTACTTAAGCATGGTTAACCCTAATTAACCCTAGGTTAACATGAACATGTGTGCGCAAGCCCAAAATAAATATTAATTAATTTTTATAAAATATTTGAAAACTATTTTGGTAAACTTTTTACTAAAAATCCGCATTATCGCGTAATTAACACTAATCGCATTCTAAGGTGTTACAGATTGTCATAGTTGAATATATCATTGCCGCTCCTACATTTACCCTTTGCATTTCTCCGGAACATTTTGTATCACTACGAAGATCCACATTTAATGGATAGACCATCGTATAGTTACATACGAACTCGAAGAAACTTGTTTCAGGTCAAGGATGGTTTTCGGTTCTGGAGAAATTGAATAGGACTATTCAGTTATCTTTTCCCTTTACCTTCTCTCAGGTTGCAAGGGCTCCTGGTATTTAGGAAAGTATACCTAATGCGCTTGTTGGATAGTCTCTTCCAAATCATAGGCTGATGTCGAAGGGTAGGGAAGGAAGAAAACCAATTAGCCTAAGTGTGGTGTACATAAGGTACTAAGTAAAGACAAATAAAGGGATTAGAAAGAGGGCAAAGTAAATTATGATTGCTATCACTCACGACGAAGCCGCGTATATCATCGTCACTCCTACTTCACCTTTGCATTTCTTTTGAACATTTCGTATCACTATGAAGATCCACATTTATTGGATAAGCCATCATATTGTTACATACGAACTCGAAGGAACTTGTTCCAGTTCGAGAATGGATTCTGGTTTAGGAGAAATAGAATAAGAATTATTCAGTTGTCTTTTATCTTTACCTTCTTTCAGGTTATGAGGGCTCCTAGGATTAGGAGGGTATACCTATTACGCTTATTGGATAGTCTTCTTCCAAACCATAGGCTGGTGTCGAACTGTAGGGAAGGAAGAAAATCATTTACCCTAAGGGTGGTGTACAGAAGGTAATATGTAAAGACAAATAAAGGGATTGGAGAAATGGCAAGGAAATATACGGTTACAGTCATGAATATGGATAGTAGAAGAGGAATTACTAGGAATACCCAGATACCCCTTCGAAACATTTTCATGTTTCAGTTTCACTGTGTGTTGTTAATTGAAAACTAATTTCCCAATTAGATCCTTACTCCAGGGTATATATTTACCAGATTTGATTCTGACATCTGTATGGTGTTACAAATGGTGAGTGGGAGTAAAATATTGGGAATTAGGTGATTATATCCTCATTATATCGGAATTTTTTGTAATTGGTGATATTTGAGGAAATTACCTGGGTTTTTGCCTGACGGCAAGTATTTGAATATCCGATTGTTATGCACCAATTTCAAACTGATATATCTGTACGTTTATTTTATAAAGTGAGATATAACTTTTTGAAATTATGTCTATGGAATTTACCTATATCAATTGGTGATTGGGTAAGGAGCATTCAACAGCGGTGTAATTCTTCTTAACCATAGTACAGTTTTCAACCTACGACGCATAGGATTTGAGTTATTAAATTCAGGGGACTTATACAAAGTATTGTATGTTTTCCAGTATCCATTAGGACAAAGGGGTTGGTACTCGTACTATATTCCATTTACTCATGACTTCTCATGTTTAAGACAAGTATTTCGTTGAAATATAAGGTCCAAGTTTTGAGAAGTTACATGTATATGAATAAAGTAGAGAACCATATGTTGCAAAGTATCAGGATTCTTCAAGTTGATCGAAAATGTAGATACTTATGCTAGGTATTCCGTTGGTAGTAATGGTTTTGAGAACATGATTCTCTTTCAGATTACTCGTATGTGGATGCGCGCCTAGATGAGTAATGTTGTTTGGCCTCATTCCACTTAGTTGACATGCACTGGAAATAGCCGCATGATTTGAATCTGGTTCCAATTAAATTAGTTCCTCTGTTTCTATATTGGATATAGAATGGTTCATATCTTAATGATGTTAAGGTATATGGAGTTGTCCGGCTTATGCTTAAAACCAGACCCTGGACAAACTCAATGCACGTTTCAGTAATGGCAGTTTGTGTGTTATCCCGGGCTTTGTTGAAGGTTAAATTTCTACCATCTGGAAGATAAATAGTTATATTGTTCTTGACTCGCCACAGTTTTAATAAAATGGATTCTTTTCAGAAAACATTAGTGGGAGTATGGTAGAACTGGAAGAGATTCCAGAACCAAAATGATTACTAAAAATTAATAGAACCTAAGGATTCAATTGGTTTCGACGATCCATTAGCCACTCCGCAGTTATGGTGGGTAACCTTAGGCACCCGAGAAGTACTTCGGTCTTCTCAGAGACGGCGGCAAGGAGGTTCTTGTTTACCCAGACTTGTCATTACTGCTATTCTAGACTATAAGACCTGGCAGGAGGATGAGTATAACGTTGTTCTAAACTAGCTTTAGAAGTGCACGTGTGTATGACTCTTCCAGAGGGTTGTTGTAGTCAGTGGGAGCAGTGGATGCATAGTAGGCAAGTAGCTCATGTCTATTTATAGACTAAAGAAAGTATAGCAGAAATAGATCATCTATTTTTAATATGTCAGTCATAGGTTTTGACTTCATCAGAATAGAAGATGGATCTGATAGGAAGGTAGTAGAGAGTGATATCCAAGTATTTGGATGACATGCACTTAATAGGAAGAGATCTTCCTATACTACGATCGGTTATACTGTGGTTGTCACAAGGTGGTTTCTCCACATAGGATATGGATATAATATCAGGGATTCTAGTGACTAAATCTATGGTATTAGATCTAGATTTGGGAAGTGTCCCAATTAGGGTACTTTGACACTATTCTAAAGGTGTTTTAGAATGGACGACTCCTGGCATGGAGGTGTACCTGCAGGTGATGGAGTCACCCTCTCTAAAGGATGTCTTACAGACTAAAGGGGAGAGGGATTTACATGATTGGTATATCATTTTCTTAAGCAATTGAGTCAATCATGAGATGTCAAGTACCACAATAGATGTTGTTTTTGCACTAGCTGCAATAAGTTTATATATTGATCCAATCCAGGAGAAACGTTGGGAAGCAGTTTATGAAAATAAGTGGATGTTCTTGGGATATGGTAATGGCAGCCTCCTTCGGGAGACAGTTATCATTCTAGGCTTCCAAGGTGACCTGGAAGACAGAGTGACTGTCAGAGTTTTAGTTTTCCCTCTTTTGAAAGACAGTATGTTGGACAGGTGGTCTAAATGGATACTGAGGAATGCATGGTGCAGGATACTGATTAAATTTAGTGGACGATACAGTCTAAGAAGTTTGCTAGATTTGGAGTTCATTTGTGAACTGGGTCCCATAAGATATCCAGACATATTCTAAGACAGGTATTGCTCATTTTGAGAGATAGCTTTCTCCGCGAAGTTGTGATATAGAGAGATATAGAAAGAAATATTGGAGCGGATCCACTCACTGAGACTATTTCTTGAACACAATAGTTTGACAAACGAGCCTTCCGAGACTGATTAGTAGAGGAGTTGGGTTTTCGATATCACACGGGCTGTGAGTATGCAACATCGCAATAATTAGCCTTAAGTGCAAATGGGAGATTGTTGGCTATAGTGCCCTCAAGGCAATTATCATAGTCGCAGGCAGGTGATTATGATGATTAAGGGAGGACCTATATCGGTAGAAGTCTTACTCGAGATGATAGTATGCTATCTGGTTTTTCTTTATCATCATGTACATCATTAGGTGGCATTACAGATCACTATTACATGTTGATAGAGCCCATAGGATTCTTGCTTGATTACCAGCTTTATGATTGCGATCATATACGTGAGAGTTGGGTAGTCTATAAGCATATCCTTAATGTCCCTAGTCATGGAAGTTTCGAGACTGGGCATTGATACACCAGAGTACACTAGTGTATACTGACTGAGACCCCGACGAGGGGCAGTGGCCGGTCTCACAAGCCATTGGTGTCAATTTGTTCACCTAAGATGTATACAGGTGCTTATTGGGTTATGAGTACACCGGACGGACTCGTCGGGAACATACTAGTTGGTATTATACCTATTGTCTGATAGCAGTTCCCAGGTGATATGTGTACAGGTTAGTCTATCGACCTGAGATCGTCATTTGTCTCGTGTGAGTTCCCTACCACGGCTTAAAGGAGTCGTGCAAACAGGTTTTAGTTAGGTACAGTCCCGAGCCACATGGAGGCAGTGAGCGGATTGTCAGGGGATTCATCTTTCTCGGTATTGGGGGTTGATGTCGCGCAGTGCACGGGTGGCCATCACCAGAAGTCAAGAATTACTGATGCGGATCAGTAGTTTCTCAGTGGGTGATGGGCTTCATGCCGACACTAAATGTCGTGTTATTAGGGGTCTAACTTTATCCACCCCCTAGACACGATATAAGATACTCATAGACGAACGGACCGGACTGTACGGATATTGTCACTGTCAGGCTCAGTATTGGTTTCAGGATGAGTTTGCTCGTCGGCCTCCTTTTCGCTCAATACCTGAGTAGCCGTTACATACAGCTAGTGCCGCTGATGTGCTTGCTGTTAAACCCACTGCAAGCATATTGACGAGTCTTTAGACTCCCATACACAGGGTTTCCCTGCTTTGGGCGAAACGATGTAAAGGTCGTATGGTTTTACGGCAGGGTTCGATCATATACGTGCACTTGTGCACGTATCATGAATCGGATGGGTAATACTAGTGGGCTTTGGTTTAATCCGGATCCTAGTATTATATTGTTGGATTATTTTCGACTCATTGTATTCGTATTCTTCGGAATACGAATGAGGGTATGTATATACGGATGAGGGGTATTCTTGTAATTTCTTACAAGATTACTTTTAGAAGATTACACCTCATTATATTTTAAACCTTTTTGGATTAAAAGGTTTATGAGGTAGAGGATGAGGTGTTTATTGCATTTTATTGGCATGGCTTAGTAGTGACTTATGGTTACTATTCTAGCATGCTTAAGGTTTTTGTTTGTTGTGAGATTTTTTTTGACTTGAGATTTTTTGGTTGACTTAAGATATTTTTTGGAGTCTTGAGATATTTTTTGGATGGTTCCATTATTTATTAATAACTCTCACAACACACAACAACACTTAGCCATCATTCTCTTTCCTACAACACACTAATCCTCATGGCATCTTCTTCTTCCTCCACCCTAATCCTCTCATGTGTTTAGAAACCTAGGGTGTCTTGAGACAAATTAATCCTTCATCACTCTCTACTTCTTCTAGGCTATCTAGTATAGCGATCTAGACACCCTAGTTACTTCGGATATGAGGTTGGAGCTCAATTCATAGACTCTCGGGTGGATCATCTTCGATGGAGGGAGACCGGAGATCAAGCTTGATCAAGGAGGCCTCTAGGAGCTTGGGATGATGGTTCAAAACCTAAGGAAATGGATCATTCAGTATAACCATTCTCAACTCTCTTTACATATTGCTAGTTTAAGGTTTATGGTAGATCCGTAGAAGCGGGTTGAAGTAGCGCCGGTTTTTATAAATTATTGTTCCACAATCGGCCACTGTTTGATGGCCACGGCGCTGCCATAGCCCAACAGATTTCTGGCCTTTAGGGCCCTGCAGTCCTTCTTCCAATGTCCCTTTTTCCGACAATAGAAACACTCTTCCTTTATGGCTGCACCCTATCTTTTATTTTACCTTTCCCTGCACCTTCTGCACTCCTTCCCTCGTTTTAGTAGGGGCCATTTTCTTCTTCCCCTTGGCCTTAGCTTTGGATTTAGCAGAAGAAGATCCCCTAATAAACAGAGCTGGTGTTTCCTTGATTTTGTTCAAGGTGCCCTCTGCCATCCTCAACATGTTGAGGAGCTCAGGAAGTGAAACTTCCATACTATCCATATTGAAATTCAATATGAACTGGGCATAGGTGGAGGGAAGGGATTGTAGGATCAAGTCGATGTACAACTCGTTATCCAACATAGTTCCCAGGTCCGCGAGCTCTTGTATGAGAGAAATCATCTTTTGGACGTGGTCCCCAACAGATGATCCAATAGCCAACCTCGCTTGAAACAATTTCTTCGAGATCTCATATCTTGCGATACGAGATTGCTCTCCATATAAATATTTGGTATGGGGGAAGATAGAAGCAAGGTCTATCTTCTCGTGCCGCCTCTGATGTTCATTATCCATGGAGGCCAGCACGAGGCACTTGGCTTTTGCACAATCAAGATCCCAGGTCTTATGGACCTCAATGTCCGCGATCGATAATTCTGGACCGGGAACAGGGGGAGCTTTCGCCGTGAGGAAATATGCGATCTTATTATATGTAAGGGCCATATGGACATTCCTCAGCCAGTCTTTATAGTTTAGCCCAACGAGTTAATTTTTATCTAGTATTAGCTTAATTCCTATCATGGTCGCTGCAATTAGGAGAGAGAGAAAAGAAACACTCGGCATATGCTCTTGCAAGTTTTGATTGGTTATTAGTTTATCTAAATAGGATGGCTCCCACTGTTTCCTCGAATTCTTCTTCAAACCCTAAAAGAAGAATCAGTCAGGATTAATCGCACGTCACAATACTTACTGAGCCTTTCGGCCAGGCTAATGTCGGTACTTCGAGAGAGGTTTTCTAACACTTTCGCGAAGATCCTTAATTACATAACATTTTTTCCCGGGAGGCGTAGCCCCGCTAACACTGTTCTAGGCACCTACTTGGTTTATAGTATTGATTGTTAAGTGAAAAAATTTCCCGAAGAGTAGCAGATACTCACAGTAGGATCAGGACCCAACTATCATTGTATGATGAATTTGAAGGAAGCCTACCAAAAACACTAAACTCAAGAAGGTATGCAGCACTAGAAAGTTTCCTTTATATTTGAAACTCCCGATGTGATTTTTGTCCCGTGCGCTTATAACCTTGACGAAGGTCAAAACATCATAAGTCGCAAGTCAAGTTCAACCCGTCACTATCCAGATTAATCTAGACCCATTCGTATAAGCGCTTGATGAAGGACAAAATAGCTGTACGCCTTTTCTAGACTAATGCATCTATCTATGCTACAGATAAGCACTCAATAATTACCAAACACTATGCCTTGGCGAAGGTCAAAATACATACCATGAATACTAGTAGATACCTATCTGAAATGACGGAGGGCTACGGCTGGTTTTGGCGAAAACCTTTAACGTAATGAACTTGATATAGTCGAAGGAACCGAATAGCTTTTGAAAAAGAGTGGTTTAAGCTCCGCTTTTAAAAGTTGCTTTTTGAGAAAACCGAGTGGTTTTGTAATTGTTCCAACGACATCATATTTTAAGTTTATTTCCTTTGCATTAATCAAAATTAATGCAGTCCCATCAATTAACCTTATCATTGCAGAAAAGAAACGAAAATAGAACGTACGCTTATACCATCCGCATTCACTACGAGGCCCCGTCATGCACCGTTAGGTTACTTAACTAACGGTAGAACGGGGCTGGACTAGCGCGGGTGCAAAACATAAGCAACGTTTAATATATATAATATATATAGTCATTCGTCTCACGCAATAATAAGCATTCCAGATCACAGAATCACAGATGCATATATTGGATATTGTTCAGTCGAAAATATTGCATTCTGTAACATAACAATTTCCTCATTATTCTAATCATCTAAGGGTGTTTATTGTAAATATAACACGGATTACAAATTCATCTGCAAAATACCAAATACCACGTGTTATAGTTATAATCAACATTCTGGAGGGAAATTATGTATTTATTACTTCACGCATGATATTGTATATCTCAACACTTTTCATCAAGATTTTGTGCAGAAAATTATTCAGGTCCAAGAACTGCAATCGCAAAAATTGCCGATAAAATGCAGCAAGTTAAAGAAATAAAATCTGGCAGAAATTCAGAAAGGATAATAAGATTCCAGACATCAGAAGAAGACCCTAAAGCCAAAACCAAACAGCCCCAGAAAAATGATGCAGCAAACTCATCAAACGGCCGCGGAACCACGGCCGATCCAGCCCGATCCGCCGCGGATCCGCGGCCGAGTTGGCTCATCAGCGAACGTAACATTTTCCAGAGGCTCCCTTGTAACCTCCTAGCTTCTTCAAGACGCTTCGAACTCCCTAGCTTTCTCCAGAAGATTCCCTACAACAGCAAAGCTTCTCATGCAAGCTTCATAACAGCCTAGCTTCTAGTGGAAAATTAGGAGAACTATAAAAGGAGATCTAGAGTTACATTTCAAAAAAATTTCAATAATTTCACATTTTTACACACAAGTTGAGTGACACAACTTGTGATCCAAATCCAAATCCAATCAAAATCAAGATCCATTGAGAGAAAAATCAAGCGACAATCGAAGAGATTTTATTGCAATGCCGATCGTCATCTAGAGCAAGAGATCCTCATCCGATCCATGACTCACAGCGATCAAGCCACGCAAAGATCGACGACAAATTCCCTTTCAAAGGAGCGATCGAGAGCTAGTCTTGTAAACTCAAATTGAGAGGTGTAATTTGAAGGAAATTTAATAAAGGTGATAATTGTAATTCTCTCTTTCTTTACATTCTTGCATTATGAAATTTATAGTTCTTGATTATTTTATTTTCATGATGCGTGAGTGAAATCTCCGCTTGTAAAGGAATTGAGAGAATCGGTAAATCTAATGATGATGAAATTCTAAACTAATCTTAAGACTTATGAGGATTGTGAACTTTACGAAAAAGAATCATCGATGACCTAATTTGGAGCGAGATCACGTTCTTGATTATTTCATTGCAAATTAGGGATCAAATGAGTCATGATTTTCTTGGCTAGAGGTTAGAATTGAATGATGATCAATGAAAAGATAAGGGATAGTGAAGGAGAAACCCTAGTTTCTTCAATAGATCCATAATCTTCATTGATCTAGGTACAATTCATCAATAGATAAGATTTGTAATTATTAGTATTCATTATTGCTACTAATTCGATCGATTCTTACAAGCTATTCTATAAATTCTTGATAACTAAATTGATATTGGATACTTTCTTGAATTCTTGATTCTTGATATTTTTCTTGATGTTTCTTGAAAATAAATCTCATAAATCTTGAATCATCTTCTTGAATTTTCTTTTATATTTCATTTCGACTCAACTAATGCATGAACGAATAAATCCTCGCATCTCAGTGGACGATCCGTTCTCATTAACGAAATGACATCGACACCGTTATTGATTGCGGTTATAAATTCTTTGATTGTGATAAACTTTCATTCGAATCAGTCACAAGAAATTAGATCAATCAAATGGCGTCGTTGCCGGAGATGCGTGCGTAATTTGTTCGTTTTTGCAATTTGAGTTGAAAATTTTTATTATTCCATCAGAATTTTTAAATCAAAATCGCATCAAGCACTTAATGATTAGTTGTGAATTTTGCAAAGAAATCTGGAATCATTGGAGCAAGGGAAAAATATTCAGATCATCTCAGGAAGTCCAGTGAAGCAATAGGAGCATCTGTACCAAATTTCGTTCAGAGATATTGCAATCTGACCGCAGATCCGTGGCCATTGACTTGAAATTGCGGCGGAACTGCGGCGAGATAGTCGATTCAGAGCTCCAGTTTTCTCAGGTATACTTCTTACTTTCTTATCTCCTCCCTGCTCTTGTCCAATAACCATTTTCTGCAGGATTCTTTGCAAAAAACAGCGCCGCTAAAATAAAAATCTGTTGCGTGTTTTGATATTGGTTGTTTGCATATTTTAATACGGAACTTAAGGGGCAATGACCAAATTCAGATTATGTAGGGATTTCATTACCCTTCCTAAGCCCCGCAAATCACAAAACTAGCATCCGCATCAACCTTTATTAACTAAAAACTATTTAGAGAAGACTCTAAGGACCGTCGCAATCAATTAGGACAGAAGAAGGTCGTGGGTAATCTATTACTTATCCGCGTTTCTTTTGTGGTGTCTAAGGAAAGTGTGTCTAAGGCAATTGGTTATTTAATTAGGCACACTACTTACGTAGCGGAGAACCTCCCACTTACCTGGCACTTACCTGGCCACAGAAGGGATAAAGAGACAGTAAAGGATTTATCCTGCGATTTGTCTTCTGGAAGTCTAGGAGCGGTCTAGTGACTTGACCTAGGTGACCATTAGATCTAGGGTTGTGTGTGCATATTTTTTTTGTGATTTGATTTTTCAAAATCCGTCACTTTTCAAAACTAAACTCCAAATCCACTTTTCTCTAATTATCACAACGCTGCCACTTGTGCTAAACCATTTAGTGCATGCTCGGCTGGACACGGGATTCTAGTGCCCGTCTTGTCCGCGTTTCTCCTATCGATTCCGAAGTCGGTATTTCTATATCTTCTTTTTCCTCACCACACACCACATCCACTATATTGGATGGATCTCCATCAAACTTTCATAACACCACTTTGCCACCGCCAGCAGGTGCGCAAAACCTACCGTGTATGTCTCTCCATGAGTGATGTTACCCGATACGTGGTCCACTTTCTACTTGTCTTTCCATTCCACCAGCCATTGGGGACAATTTCGAAATCAAACCTCAATACATCAATCTTTTACCCAAATATCACGGTCTTGAGTCTGAAGACGCATACGTTTTTATTACCAAATTTGAAAACATATGCGCTATGATGGGTACTCACAGCTTTCTGTGGATGCTATGCATATGCGTCTTCTCCCATTTACTTTGTGCAATTTAGCCGAGAAATGGCTTTATAACATAGCTGCACATTCTATTTCAAACTGGGATGAATCCGTCATAGCTTTCCTTAAGAAATTCTACCCCAATCATAAGACAGCCCGAGTCCGTAGCGAAATAAATCAATTTACCCAGCTTCCCAATGAACAATTTTCGAAGTGTTTTGAACGCTTTAAGGATCTATTAGTTCAATGTCCTCATCAAGGAATCCATCGATGGGATCTGTGCAGAATTATATATGAGGGCATTAATCCTACAACAAAACAGGTGCTTTAATCCATGTGTCAAGGAAACTTCATGTCTAAAGACGATGGTGAAGCTTGGAAATTTTTAGAAGATTTCGCTAAAAAAACTTTGCAATGGGACAGTGTAAGTCAACCATCATCTAGGGGTGGTATTCATCAACTTAATGTTTCCATAGGAGTCAATGTCGAAAAAGCAGCAATGCAAAAGAAACTTGAAGCTATGGAACGCAAATTTTTATTAGCCTCCCTAAACCAGATGACTCTCCCAAAAACTGCATGTGGATGTTGTTCTGATCCATCACATCTAACAGAAGAATGTCCTTTGAATTCAACGTTTCAAGGTCAAGAGCATACTAATGCTGCTTTTCAGCAAAGACCTAGAAACGATCCGTATTCTTCCACTTATAATCAAGGTTGGAGGAATCACCCTAACATTGCTTGGAACCAACACCAAACTCAAAACACGGTTCCAAACCAAAACAACTTTCAAAGGGTCCCTCCACAACAACAGCAACCACTACAACTGAGTCAGCACCATTATCAATCATAAAATTTTCAAAATCCGGTCAACACTTCTGCACCGTATAATAATTCTTTGCAATTGACAGGTACCGATAACTCTTCTTCTCTTGAACGAACCTTGGAAATGTTTATGAAACAATCCATCCAAGTGTGAGCTGATATAAGGACTTCTATCGATGATATGGAGAAAAACTCCGCCTCCCAAGGTGAGAGTATTAAATCGATGGAAGCACAAATTGTACGATTGAATGCCGAAATGAGAGCTAAAGAAAAAAGGAAACTTCCGTCTCAACCTCTACCGAATCCTGGACATTCACAACACTACAATGTGAATGCCATTACAACGTTGAGATCCGGAAGAGTGCTGAATAATCAAGTCGGTGAAGAGATTGATAATAATGATGAATCTATCAATAACACCCCGGCTTTCACTTCCACTTTTCCTTCCACTTCTACTTCCACTTCTAACCCTTATTCGTCTACCCCACCACCTTCTTGCGAGACTATTATTCATTTTCCTCAAAGCTCGAACCCTCAGCACACTTCTTTTAGTCCACCAAAGACGATCCCTACTCCTATTTTGGGATCAGTTCCACAAACACCACCTTCTCCAATGTTGGACCCAGCCATTATTGCTAAAGCTCCTTATCCGAATCGGTTAAGGGGAAACAAATCGATTCCATATATAGAGAAGATTATGGAATTGTTTAAACAGGTAAACATCAACATCCCTCTCCTAGATGCTATACAACAAGTCCCGTCTTATGCGGAAATTTTAAAGGACTTGTGCACTAGGAAGAGGAAGACTCAAGTACCCAAAAGGTATTCATAACAAATAATATTAGCACTGCTTTTACCCCACAATTACCAAAGAAACGTAAGGACCCTGGCTGTCCTACAATCTCGATTTCTATTGGGGGTAAAAACATTAACCATGCTTTACTTGACCTTGGCGCAAGTGTTAACCTGCTTCCATATTCTGTTTACGAGCAGTTAGAGATTGGAGAGTTGAAACCAGCTCATTGCACTCTCTAAATGGCATACCGATCAATCACCAAACCTAGGGGTGAACTAGAGGATGTGTTGATTAAACTCGGGGAATTTATATTCCCTGTGGATTTTATTGTTTTGGATACACAGCCTGTAGCGAACCCACGAAACCAAATTCCGGTTATCCTTAGTCGACCCTTCCTAGTCACTTCCAAAGCTGTCATTAATTGTCGAAACGGTTCTATGAACCTATCCTTTGGAAAAACGACAATTGAGTTTAACATCTACAAAATTGGAAGTTGGCCATCTGAACCCTCTGCTCATATTCTTGATGTCTGTTTTGTCCACGAGATAGCTCCCGAAAGTTGCAAGGTTGATGAACTTTGCTTTGATAATCTCGACGACATTAGTACATCACTATTTGATCTTGCACATCTTGACGAATCCACTCTTGAGTCTGAAACTTTTGACTCATCACTTTCCGAGTCTATATCCTTTACAGGCTATGAGCTTCTTCGTGAATCTGAATGTCATTCTCTTACCCCACCTTCTATTGTTTCTCCGCCGACATTAGATCTCAAATTGCTACCTTCTCATCTTAAATATGCATATTTAGGTGAGAATGAGTCTTTACCTATGATCATATCTGCTTCTCTTGCCTTAGAGCAAGAGAACGCTCTTTTGATGGTCTTGAGATCTAATAGGCAGGCTTTTGGTTGGACAATGGCTGATATCAAAGAAATTATTCTCTTGATTGTTGAACATCATAAACATCTGATGGATAAAGCCAAGCCAACCTGAGAACCACAAAGACGGTTGAATCCCGTCATGAAGGATGTAGTAATGAAAGAAATCGTCAAATGCCTTGACAGTAGTATCATTTACCCAATCTCTGATAGCCAATGGGTAAGTCCAATTCATGTAGTCCCTAAGAAATCTGGCATCACGGTCATAACAAATGAGGCAAATGAGTTAATCCAGACACACGCTCAAACTGGATGGCATGTATGTATTGATTATAGAAAACTCAATGCTGCAACAAGAAAACACCACTTTCTTCTACCTTTCGTTGACCAGATATTAGAACGCTTGGTTGGACGTGAATATTATTGTTTCATGGACGGATACTCTGGCTATAACCAGGTCCCTATTGCCGAAAAGGATCAAGATAAAATCACATTTACTTGTCCTTTTGGTACTTTTGCTTATAGACGCATGACCTTTGGGTTATGCAATTCTCCCGCTACATTTCAGCGATGTATGATGGGGATATTCTCGGACATGGTCGAGAATTTTCTGAAGATTTTCATGGACGATTTCTCGATATTCGGAGATTCTTTTGATGACTGCCTATCTCATCTTGACGCGGTTCTTACTCGTTGTAAAGATAAGAACTTAACCTTGAATTGGGGAAAATGCCATTTCATGGTCCAAGAGGGAATTGTGCTTAGACATGTCATTTCACGGAAAGCCTTTGAGGTTGACAGAGCTAAAATAGATGTCATTCATAACCTTCCTCATCCCAAATGCGTCAAAAATATACGATCTTTTCTTGGCCATGCAGGCTTTTACAGGAGATTCATTAAGGATTATAGCAAAATTGCTAGACCCTTAACTCTTCTCTTGGCCAAGGACACAACCTTTCACTTTGACTCGGATTGTGAGGCTGCATTTGACTCACTTAAAAATTCCCTCACTACAGCTCCCGTTCTATCATCTCCTGATTGGAACCACCTGTTTGAGCTTATGTGCGATGCATCAGATTTTGTTGTTGGTGCAGTCTTAGGACAACACATTGATAAGATGTCACACGTGATTTATTATGCAAGTAAGACCCTAAATGATGCTCAAATTAATTATACAACTTCCGAGAAAGAACTTTTAGCAGTTGTATTTGCATTAGAAAAATTCAATCCTTACTTGATTGGCTCACCGATTGTTGTGTACACTGACCGCTCTGCCTTAAAACATCTTTTATCGAAGAAGGATACTAAAGGTAAGTTAATACATTGGATCCTTCTATTACAAGAATTTGATCTCATCATTCGAGATAAGAAAGGATGTGAATACGTAGTAGCCGGCCATCTTTCGCGCATCTCTTCTTCACCTGTGACCCTGCCAATTAATGACAGCTTTCCAGATGAACAACTATTGAACGTATCCGACGAACCTTGGTTCGTGGATATTGTGAATTATCTTGCAACAGGACTTATTCCCAGCGAATGGTCTAAATAGGACAAATATCTATTTCTATCCCGAGTAAAGCATTTTTACTGGGATGAACCTTATTTTTTTAAGTATTGTCCTGACCAAATCATTCGCAGATCTGTCCCTAATGATGAGTTCAAGAGCATTCTATCTTTCTGTCAGGATCAGGCATGTGGAGGTCACTTTGGTCCTCGAAAGACGGCGGAAAAGGTTTTGCAATGCGGTTTTTACTGACCAACTTTATTCAAAGATGCATTTGATCATTGCAAAACCTGTCCACAGTGTCAACACACGGGTCGGATTTCTAAACGAAATAAGATGCCTCTTCAACCGATCTTGGTGGTTGAAATTTTCGACGTTTGGGGTATTGATTTTATGGGTCCTTTTCCCAGCTCTTTTGGGAATTTGTACATATTGCTTGCAGTTGATTACGTCTCGTAATGGGTGGAAGCTATTCCTTGTCGCACTAATGACAACAAGGTTGTCATTAAGTTCCTTAAAGACAATATCTTTTCGCGATTTCGACACCCTCGCGCTATCATTAGCGATAACGGGACGCATTTCTGTAACCGGTCTTTCGAGACTTTGATGAGGAAATATGCAATCAACCACAAACTTTCGACACCCTATCATCCCCAAACGAGCGAGCAAGCTGAGGTTTCCAACAAACAAATAAAAAAAAATTGGAGAAAACAGCTTCTCAAAACCGGAAAGATTGGTCAACCAAATTGACGGATGCTCTTTGGGCATTCCGTACTGCTTATAAAACTGATCTCGGTGTGTCTCCGTATCGTCTAGTGTTTGGTAAGGCTTGCCACCTTCCAGTCGAGATTGAGAATAAAGCAATGTGGGCCATTAAAGAACTGAACTTTGACTTAAATCAAGCCTGCAGTTTTCGGAAGCTGCAATTAAACGAGCTAAGCGAACTCCGCGATGAAGCTTACGATAATGCTGTGATAGTAAAGAATCGGACTAAGGTATTTCACGATAAAAATATTTTGAGAAAAACTTTTACAACAGGTCAAAAAGTCCTTCTTTACGATTCACGTCTCCATCTTCATGCGGGTAAGCTACGATCTCGTTGGAAATGACCATTTGTTGTGCGGTACGTGTACCCGCGTGGGCAGTTGGGATTGAAAATGTTAAAACGGTACAATTTTAAAAATGAATGGGCATAGATTAAAACCGTATTTTTCCATTGACCCCACGGAGGAGCTCCTGTTTTTACAGGAGCCGCTTTATCTTGACTAAAATTCTTCCGTCTCACCTCCATGTCTTGAAAAATACTGTATCACTTATAGAATGGAGGTGAGTGAATAGAATAAGTTTGGGGGAGATTTTCATGATCATGATTTCATATCCCCGTTAATAACTTTTCCTCCCAAGTTTACAGGTTTCTGAGATTTAACAGAAGGCAACAGTGAGGACACTGTTGTAAACAAGTTTGGGGGAGGTTTGTGCTTATTTACGCATCACTTTGCATCATACTTTGCATAAGCACAAAACATATATAATAAAAAAATATTTAATATTTAAAAATTTATAATAAAAGATTAGAAAGTAAAAAAATACATTTAAAAGATTGGAAAATTTTAAGAAAACCAAGAAAGTTAGATGTTTTCTTAAATGAAACTAGTAATAAGTAGTTATGAGCAGTTGTCCTAAGAGTTAGTAAGATGAAAGAAATCACTAATCTGAGGATAAAAATAAGTTTGAAAAATAATTCCTATTCTGTAAGCCAAACATTTGAACGTTGATACCCTACTATACGGACTTACACACGTCTTGAAACTCGGGATAGTAAAGGATACCATGAAATGCTCTTGTCTAAAAGCCAAAGTATGAATAAAATAATAAATGAAGCATAAAAGTATAAAATGGTGAAGAAAAATGAATACTGTTTTTGTAATCACCAATGCAGCATAAAAATATATAGTGAGGGTGCTTCATCACCTAGTGCCTTAGACCAACTGGTTTGGGAGTCACTGCTAAGCCTTAGGTGTTGCAAGACGAGGAAAATACTAAATACGCTTAATTTGTGAGCACATTTAGTAATCGGTCGGTTAGTACCTCAAGAAGTATTAACGGTCGTATGAAAAATGTGTGAGCAATTTCATCTAAATATTCATCGTTTAACAAGTACTGAGGTAGATGGACAAGAGTATGATAGCTTGAATTAAATTCTCCAAGTGTAGGAATGTCCTTTACACACACGTAGGGGTATCTAATCAATGTTTGGAAGAAAGGTAAGAATGAAAAATAAAGACGATGTTTTATTGAGAGATGATGTGATTTCTAACATCTTTTCATGACTATTAAGATAGGGCTTATGACAACCGAAAAGCTAGTATAGTTGGAAACTCTAATTTCCAAAGTCTTTCTTTTACAATTCTTATCTTTACATGTAAGTTTCACAGTCTTCCTTTCATTATAAGATTTTGTGGGTGCAATCCGCTGAAAACCCTCAGGAGACAACACTCCTCCTACTAGGGACACCTAGAGGTTTAAAGGCTTGTTGCATGTGCTCGTGCAATCGTGTTGCCTACGAAATTGTGCTAGTTAGTTTTTTTTCTTTTTTGTTATATTTTCTCCTTCTCTTGAATAAAAGATGTTTGCTCGAGACGATCAAAATTAAGTTTGGGGGAATTTGTTCAGTCGAAAATATTGCATTTTGTAACATAACAATTTTCTCATTATTCTAATCATCTAAGGGTGTTTATTGTAAATATAACACAGATTACAAATTCAACTGCAAAATACCAAATATCACGTGTTATAGTTATAATCAACATTCTGAAGGGAAATTGTGTGTTATTACTTCATGCATGATATTGTATATCTCAACACTTTTCATCAAGATTTTGTGCAGAAAATTATTCAGGTCAAAATACTGGAATCGCAAAAATTGCCGATAAAATGCAGCAAGTTAAAGAAATAAAATCTGGCAGAGATTCAGAAAGAATAATAAGATTCCAGACATCAAAAGAAGACCCTAAATCCAAAACCAAATAGCCCCAGAAAAATGATGCAGCAAACTCATCAAACAGCCGCGGAACCGAGGTCGATCCAGTCCGATCCACCGCAGATCCGCGGCCGAGTTGGCTCATCGGCGAACGTAACTTTTTCCACAGGCTCCCTTGTAACCTCCTAGCTTCTTCAAGATGCTTCGAACTCCCTAGCTTTCTCCAAAAGCTTCCCTACAACAGCCAAGCTTCTCATGCAAGCTTCATAACAACCTAGCTTCTAGTAGAAGATTGGGAGAACTATAAAAGGAGACCTAAGGTTACATTTCAAAAGTTGTTCAATAATTTCACATTTTTACACACAACTTGTGATCCAAATCCAAATCCAATCAAAATCAAGATCCATTGAGAGCAAAATCAAGCGACAATCGAAGAGCCTTTATTGCAATGCCGATCGTCATCAAGAGCAAGAGATCCGCATCCGATCCACGACTCACGGCAATCGAGCCATGCAAAGATCGACGACAAATTCCCTTTTAAAGGAGCGATCGAGAGCTAGTTTTGTAAACTCAAATTGAGAGGTGTAATTTGAAGGAGATTTAATAAAGATGATAATTGTAATTCTCGCTTTCTTTGCATTCTTGCATTATGAAATTTCTAGTTCTTTATTTTTTTATTTTCATGATGCGTGAGTGAAATCTCCGCTTGTAAAGGAATCAAGAGAATCGGTAGATCGAATGATGATGAAATACTAAACTAATCTTAATTCTTATGAGGATTGTGATCTTTAGGAAAAAGAATCATCGATTACCTAATTTGGAGCGAGATCACGTTCTTGATTATTTCGTTGCAAATTAGGGATCAAATGATTAATGATTTTATTTGCTAGAGGCTAGAACTGAATGATGATCAATGAAAAGACAAGAGATAGTGAAGAAGAAACCCTAGTTTTTTTAATAGATCCCAAATCTTCATTGATCGTCATTGATCTAGCTACAATTCATCAATAGATAAGATTTGTAATTATTAGTATTCATCAATACTACTAATTCGATCGATTTCTACAAGCTATTCTACAAATTCTTGATAACTAAATTAATATTGGATACTTTCTTAAATTCTTGATTCTTGATATTTTTCTTGATATTTCTTGAAAATAAATCTCATAAATCTTGAATCATCTTATTAAATTATCTTTTATATTTCATTTCGACTCAACTAAAGCATGAACGAATAAATCCTCGTATCTCAGTGGACAATCCGTTCTCATTAACGAAACTACATCGACATCGTTATTGATTGCGGTTATAAATTCTTTGATTGTGATAAACTTTTTATTCGAATCAATCACAAGAAATTAGATCAATCAGATATACTAAGATTTTCGTGTTTCGTTTTAGCCTATAACGAAGCACAGATTTCACGGTCGTGATGAATAGCCAAAACCCCATCCTAGACCCCTACGGGTGCGGCAAATTACCCGCCAAATTCCCGAAGTGAAGAAACCTCCCTCAATAAAATGAGAAGGCCACTCGACACTTCAAGAACCCAGTAGTTTGTGCACCCCACCTTAGGTTTATCCTAGGTGCAAGAAAAGTCAATTTACAAATTTACATGAATGAAAGAAAAGAAAACACTCTTCTCACATCCCCCGGCTATTCATTCACGACGATCTAATACTCTATATACACAAACCATCACCAAATCATAGATATGTGTAACCCCCACTAATCAACATTTAGCAATTAGCAGACGTTTAGCAACATATATATACAAACACAGAAAACCCATATTAGCCAAGTAACTTTGAATTTCCATCGAAAATATTTTCCGTGTCTACCTCATGTACAAACCAGTACACAAACAATACTGGGTAGAAACCAATTATGCAATAAACTATATTTCCAATATAAAGACCCACAGGAAAAAATCGGAGCGAATCGGCCTTGACTCGGACGCGGATCCGCGGCTAAACAGTGAGTTTAACCGCGGTTCCGCGGTGGTCTTGGGCGATTACAAGCTCGAATTTTTTCTGTGTTCTTACAAAAGCCTGCATGTATTTTTAAGCCCACTGAAATAATTTTTTGAGCAGTTTTGAAAATCGACAGCAAGCATGACGTGGAAATGCGATTTCAGGTAATTTTTCCGATGATCGAAGTTCTAACTACTTGCTAACTAGCTAGTTAAGGTTTAAGTGGCTCTGATACCAGTGTATGTCGATATCGCGCACCCCGCGAGTCCGCAGGATGGCGAAATACACAAAAAACGATTTTTTCTATTTCAAAAGAGTGGCTTCGCAATATCGACCAAGACAACTCAGGATCTTAATTAAACCAAAACTAGTTACGACTAACTACGAAGAGGTTCTAACTACTCGGTGAGAGTTTATACCTCGTTGATCTAGTCCTTCGGGTCTTCTTGTTTTCTTCTTAGCTCTTTGGTTTGAGCTTGAATCTTCTTCTCCTCTTCTTGGCTCCTAGAAAGCTTGAATGGAACTCGATCGTCGGTCTCCTCTTTGTTAAAGATGATCCACCCGAGAGCCTATTGTTCAAGCTCAACCTCAAGTGTGAAGTAACTAAGATGTCTAGTTTGCTAGACTAGACAACTTAGAAGATGTAGAGAAAGATGAATGGAGTATTTTATCTCAAGAGCCCTAGGATTCACAACACATGTGAGAGTTAGGGCTTGAGGAAGGAGGAAAGGAAAAATGGAGAGAGAATGAACAAAACACAAATAAGCTCAAGTCTTGTGTTGTGGCAAGTGAGGAATGGCTTAATCATCCATAATAATCAAGCATGCAATATTTTCAATAGAAAATAATGACCCATGCTTGAATAGTAAAGTCAAAGGCAATAAACAAATCAACTAGTCATGCTTTACCCATATCACAAATATCTCCATTTTCCACCTTATTAATCTATTTCCACAAATAGATAAATCTAATAATGAGGTGTCTCCTTCTAGAAACATGTCTTGTGAAATTACAAGAATTCCATCACCGTATATACATACCCGCATTCGTATTCTGAAAAATACGAATGCAATGAGATAATAATAATCCAAAAATATAATGCTAGGATCCGGCTTAAACCAAAGCCCACTAGTATTATCCGTCTGAAAAACATCCATGTATCCACTATACGTATATGATCGGAACACTGCTGTAAAACCATATGGCCTCTACATCGTTTCTCCTGAACCAGGAAAGCCCTCTGTGTGGGACTTTAAAGACTTAACAGTACGCTGGCAGTGGGTTTAACCGCAAGTCTGTCAGCGGCACTAGCTGTACGTAACGGCTACCCAGGTATCTATCGATAAAGAAGGCTGACGAGCGAACTCATCCAAATCCCTACTGAGCCTGTCCGTGACAATCTCCGTGCAGTCTGGTCTTTTCGTCTGAGAGTATCGAATGCCAGGACTAGGGGGTAGAAAACGTCAGACCTCTAATAGCCAGAAAAGTCATGTCGGTGTAGCTCAAGACCATCCGAGAATCTACTGGTCCAACTACCAATAATTCTCAATCCGCCCTGGCCAGGGACTTATGGTGTTGACCAACCGATCACAGCGTGACATCGACTCGCTATACCGGGAGAGAAGAATCTCTAACAGTCACTCACTGCCTCTATGTAGCTCGGGTCTATATCCAACTAAAACATGTTTGCACGACTCAGTAGAGCCGTGGAAGGGTAGTAATCAAGGCACAATGGGAACTCACATGAGACAAATGATGACCTCATGTCGACAGACTATCTGCACTTATGTCACCAGAGAACAGCTATCTGACGCTAAGTATAATACCATCTAGCCAATCCTCGGCGAGTCCGTCTGGTGTACTCACCCCTAGTGAACACCTGTATACAATCTTAGGTGCATCTCACCAATGGCTGTGGGACCAATCCATCGCCCCTCATCAGGGTCTAGATATATATACACTAGTCTACTCTGGAGTATCAATGCCCGGTCTCAATAGTCCTACGACTAGGGACACTTTAAGGATGTGCTTATCGACTACCCAGCTCCCACAAATATAATTTCCATCACAACGCTGGTAGTCAGACAAAGATCCTACGGGCTTTATTAACAGGTATATAAGATATGAAATACTAAGTATAACACATCACATGTTAAGATAAAGACAAACCAAATAGCGTACTATCAAATCGAGCAAGATTGTCATGTACATGCATATCCCTAGCATCCTATACAATTAAGGCCTTTAGGGCATATATATCCAACATAATCTCCTCCATTAGTCTGAAAATAGCCATTGGCAACAAGTCTGGCCTTCAAACGAGCCAATAAGCCATCTGGATTATGCTTTATGGTTTATACTCATTTGCAACCAACTGCTCTCTTTTCAACAGGTAACTGGGTAAGCTTCTACGTACCATTCAATCGTAAGGCTAACATTTCTTCTTCTATGGCTTTCCTCCATCCGGGATAAGGCATAGCATAAGATATAGAACAAGGAATAGCATATAATCAAAAGCAACAATAAATATTCTATACGATGGAGAAAGTATAGAATATGTGATATAATCTGGAGGATAGAGAGGCTTAATGGTACGGGTGCTTTTGCGAAAGGCAATTGAAAGATCAAAATCAGTCTGAATCGGATCCGAGTATGGAACAGGTGTAAGTTCTTCAATGACTGGAGGCCCTTCTTCCTCTTTTTCTTCCACATGAGTTAGTTGCTTAATTAAATGATCATCTAGTTCTGAAGTATTTGGTGCTGCTGAGGCACAAGGATTGACTAGAGAGGATTCGATAACAAGAAAAACATTTTCATTAATAGGAAAATCCTCTCTATGTGACTGGGGTGTTATATTAGTACCAAAGAAAGGGGTACTTTCTTGATTGGACACATCAGCAGAGAGAAGACTTTATTGAGTTCTTTGCTATAACACGTGTATCCCTTTTGACTCGGAAATTATCCTAAGAAAACGCACTTAATGGACTTAGGATCGAGCTTTGATAAGCCAGGTTGATGATTGGACAAAACAAGTGTTAGTTCTATGTATGCCCTAGAGACCATTGTTGTACATGATTGTATATTACAATGGAAGCTTGGATATATATAGGGAGGACTTTCTTGCTCGACATGATAGTATGCTATCTGATTGCTCTTTATCTTAACATGTAGACTTGTAATGTGATACTGTATTTCTCTCATATGTTGATAAAGCCCTTAGGATGTGTAATTGACTACCAGGACTATGATGCAGATCATACTAGTGGGTCCAGGGTAGTCCATAAGTTCATCCTTTAATTGTTCCTAGTCGAGGGTGTATCGAGACGGAGCATCGATATTCCAGAGTAGAATAGCGTATACGCTTCTTGACCTATATGATGGGTGATAGATGATCCCATATCTATTGGTGTTTGAGATCAAAGATGGTATACGGGTGCTCAGTAGAGACTGGGTACACTGAACAGGACTCGCCGAGAACTCTTAGATGGTATTATACCTAACGTCAGACAGCAGTTCTCTGGTGACACTGGTATAGGTTAGTCTGTAGATCCGATATCATCATAGAGTCTTGTGTGATTCCTACTAAGCATTGGATGTCGACCTATAGGGGTTCTCACTATGTGACAGTGTGGCGAAGCATGGGCTCTTACTCCTAAGGTGTCCCGAGACCGGAAGGTGTTCTGGCGGGTTGTAGTCCTCTCAAGGAGGCATGCGTAAAAAGTAGCTACTGAGAGACCTGTAGGTGCCACGGCGACCCTATTGGATAGGGTGGCTTCCTGACCTTCAGTGGTATCAGAGCCAAATTAGAGAATTAGACGATGTTACTAGAATTACAAAATCGAAACAACTCCGAAACCTCGAAACAAAACCCTGGTTTCTGTCGAATTTTTTAAGTCCTCTAAAAATTATTTAAACAATTGGAGAATGTTACATATGATGTAACATGAACACCATAGAAAATTAAGCCCATTCCACCGGTTTTTTCCCGGCGAAAAGTATGAAAAAACCAGCCTGGCCGGTTTTTTATAGAGATTTTGGCTTTATTTTTCTTTGTTGTTCCAGTCTCTGGGGTTTGGTGTTTTAGGTATTGTTATTTTGCTAAAGATTGCATATGATGTTATCCTTCTGTGGTGGCAATTCGGAGTGTTTCGTATTCGTAATTTTAATATCGTTTCGGGTTTGATTTATATATATGATACAATATTTGGAATCCACAATAATTAGTTTTGTGAAAACTAGTTTGAATTTTGTAAACCTAGCAATTTAGTCTCATTTGATCAGTTGCCACGGGGTTTTGATATGGATCAAAACTCTGTCGCAATCACGTAGTGTACGCGGATACACGCCGGGTAATATTACTAGATAGCCATGCCCCAAAGCCCCGACCAAGTGACTGTAGGAGAACCCCGCTGCCAAAAGCATCCCCTTGGGTGCTCGCGGCCGCGATGTTCCGCCTAAGTGCACTTCGTCCATGGTATCGGGGGGTGCGGCCGTCTACTAAAGTTTCCGACGAGCATTCGATCAGGTTGTCGGGAATGTTGTTGAATTGCTTGACTGGTTATTAAAAAGTGTTTTCAATATTGAGAATAAAATTCGGGGTTTATAAGGTTAAGCATGAAATTCGGAATATGAGATATTCCGTGTTTATGATGTCTAAGGAATTCATATGGTTAGGCATGAAATTTGAAGTATGTGATATTTCGGGTATATGATGTCTAAGTTGGTTGCGGATTCCAATTGTTACAGTTTTCACTTTCTTTTCTGCGACCGTAAATGTAATATGTGGTGTATCGCCGGTTTCATTGCTATATGTCAACGACAATTGGGATACGCATATTTACTTACGTTGATGACATGTGATGTTATATGTTGCTGGGATATGTTATATTAGATCATCGTGTTTGAATAGCTGGGGGTTTTTGCGTAAGATGAGAGTTTTTCATTTTCATTCATGTAAAAACTTGTATGTAATATTCTTTTATTGGGTCACTTCCGGGTTAAGAATGATGTCTCCATTGTTGTATATTATTTACTTTTCCGCATTAGGATAGACCCAAGGCGGGGAGCACAAGTAACAGGGTTCTAGAGTCCAGTAACAGACCATCTCGAGGAGTCGAGACCGGATCTCCTAACTCTAGAATTGGTAGGGTTGCTTGCCGCACTTGTAGGGGTCTAGGGATGTGGTTTTGGCTATTCATCACGACCGTGGAATCCGTGTTTTTTACTGGCTTAATTTAAAACACGGACCTCCTAGTATATCCAATATTTCATATGTTGACTTCTGTTTTAATGTTCTGTGATGAGATCATATGACTGCCTGAGACGAATGCTTAATATTATATATATGATATATAATAAACGTTGCTTATGTTTTGCATCCGTGCTAGTCCTACCCCCGCTCTGCCTTTAATTATCTAACCTAACGGTGCATGACGGGACCCGTGGCGAATGCGGATGGCATAAGCGTACGTTATATAAGTATTTTCATTTCTTTATCTATGATGCTTAGGAAGCATAAATGATGGGGCTTCATTAATGAGATTAATGAAAGGAAAGAAACCTAAAAATATTGTAGAATCAAATTTTCAAAAAGGGTAACCCTAGTTCTTGCTTTGCATAGCGGTATTCCTTGATGAATATCCAGCACCTCATTCGATGAGGAAAGAGTCGAGATCCCTTCACCGGGAATGACCTCTTTAACAAAAGCTAGCAAATGCTACAACCCATTCGGTTTGTTTTGAAAACTATTCAATTTTAAAAGCGGAGCTTAAACCACTCCTTTTCAAATCATTCGATTCTACAACGATATCAAGTTCAAAGCGTTAAAGGTTTTCACAAAAACCATCCACGATCCAAAAAAGTTGAGTTAGGGTTTCATTCTTCTAGAGGGTTCATAGGATCACTTGCATGTTTTTTCCGAATACGTTAAACTTGGAAAAATGGGTTTTTGACATTCGATCGAACGTTTTAACTTCGTCTAGACAATATGTGAATAACCCGAAACAATGTTAAAACTATGAATACGAAACACTCCGAATTGTCTATAGTGTAAAATTACATCACATGCAAAATTAGCATAAATAAACAACACCTGAAACATCAAAACCAAGCCACTGGAACACAGACAAAAATTCAGGGGGGGTGCTCGGATTTGGACGAGATCAAGACTATGGTGGCAGGCCACTTTTTCTTGGAATGCCCTGAAATTTTGTGTGTGTTCATGATATATCCCATACATCACTCTGTACTTGTTTGGAAAAAATTTTGACAACCTTTTAAAATCAACAGCAAGCAGGTTTTGGCGATGCAAGTTTTGGAGTATTTCGGTTTCGTAATTCTAACAAAATCCGTATAAATTTCTAGCATGGCTATGATACCAATGAAAGGTTGCCTAGCACGGCAGCAAGGTTTCGGGAGGTATCGTCCATGCAAAATTCAAAAATTTTCCGTTCTAGCTAACCCTAACCATGAATCGTTAACTAGAAATAATAATGAAAACATATGCAAACACTTTACAAGTTATAGTGAGCAAGGAATACAACCTTTGTAGACCGGTCCTTCACTTCAAATAGATCCATGTAGTAGTCCCCTTCGCTGCGATTGCAAACTCCGGACTCTGGAGAGGATCCCTTGAAGAAACAAACGTGCTTGCTTTGATGTCTTCGAGGCCGAAGATGATCTACGTCGAGGAGACACTAACCCAAGCTATTTCTTTACTAATCATATAATTAGTGAAGCAAACGCACTCTACTAAATGGCAAGTAGTAGAGGATGATGAAATAGGAAGTGGGCTCACTTTAGATTTCATTTTCTCACACTTTTTCTCAAAACTTCATTGAAGTTAGAAGCTTTTGATGAAGAAGAAGAAGATGAAGAAAATATCTCATCAATCATTCATCCAAATGAATTATTGCAACCATGGGTGAGTTCAAGCCATCATGCTTAACTCATGTAGAGAATAAACCACACACTATGGTTAAGGGTTGGGTTTGATAAATATCTTTAACTAGACAAAAGAGTTGACTTTGTCAAAGCTTATCCAAAAACTTTTGTCCAAGTTTTACAATGACAAACTCAATCTCTTTTGAATTAGCTTAACATAAATAGAAACGCTAACATAACCCTAGCATGGTATTAATCTCATACACCCATCTTGTATTTATCATCAAACATGACACAATACATGTATACAAATATACATATCACATATATACAATGTGCACATATAGTGAAAAAAGAAATCATAAGTGAGCTTAATATTAGTTAATGTAATATAATATATCAAATATATATTTATACATTAAATTATCAAATCAACTCTTGATTTAATAATCCGGCTATATCATATACAACTGACTGATATTATATGAGTCAACTTATCGAATCAACACTTGATCCAATAACCTGGCTATATCATATATAACCGACCGATATCACATATCACGAGAATAGAATACGGTATCTCATATCGTATCAACCTCGGTCCCTCACATATCACATATGTGCTCCTACTCCGTTTCGCTTGAACCAGGAAACCTCTGTGTAGGACTCTAAAGACTCATCAATACGCCGGCAGTAGGTGATGATCATATCAAACACCCACAAGCCGCAAGCGGTTTGATAAACATAACGGCCACCCAAGTATTGAGTGATCAGAAGAACAACAAGCAAGCATGCTCGTACTCCTGCGAATCCAATCAGTAACACTACCGTACAGTCCGGTCTCTTCGTCTGATATGTCGCATATCACAGCCTGAGGGTGGTGTAACGTCAGACCCCGATAGGCTGATAAGTCATGCCGATGCAAGGTCCATAACGGTTCGAGAAACTACTGATAACACTTATCAGTAGATCTCAGCAACCCTGGCCAAGGATTTCCTGTTATGGCCAATCGAGCATAGCGTAACATCAACTCCCTATACCGGGAGAGACAAAACCCCTCATATCGCTTATTGTCTCCATGTGACTCGGGATTGTACCCAAAAGCCACCGTTTTGCACGTTTTCTTGAACGTGGTAAGGTCGAAATCAAAGCACAGTGGGAATCACACAAGGCTCTATGATGATCTCGGGTCTACAGACTAACCTGTACCAGTGTCACCAGAGAACTGCTATCCGACGATAGGTATAATACCACCTAGGAGTTCTCGGCGAGTCCGTCCAGTGTACCCAGTCTCCACTGAGCACCCGTACACCATCTTTGATGTCAAACACCGATAGATATGGGATCATCCATCGCCCATCATATGGGTCAAGATGCGTATATGCTAGTCTACTCTGGAGTATCGATGCCCTATCTCGATACTCCCTCGACTAGGAACAGTTATACGATATACTCGTTGACAACACTGGCCCCACTAATATGATCTGCATCATAGTCCTAGTAGTCAAGTACATATCCTAAGGGCTTTATCAACATGTGAGAGCAAGACAGTAAACAAATACAAGTCCACATGTTAAGATAAAGAGCAACCAGATAGCATACTATCATGTTGAGCAAGAAAGTCCTCCCTATATATGTCCAAGCATCCACTACAATATACATCACATGTCCAGTAATGGCCTCTAGGGTATACATATAACTAACAATCTCCCACTTGCACTAAGGCCATGTATTGTAGTATCTACCCAACAAAATAGAAGTGGTTGTAGTATCTCATACTCAACCATCCCAAAATCTCTCAAATAATATTTGGGGAAGCTGGCCTTGGTGAGTGGATCCACCGTGTTAACCTCCGTGTCTACTCTCCTAACCTCGATCCCCTGGAGATCAACCATCTGCCTGATCAGGTGATACTTGCCTCAGAATATGTCTGGATCTCTAATGGGACGGGTGTTCCTAGGCCTAAGCCACAACTCCATTGTCACACAATGGTGGGAACAAAGTTCATCCCATGAACTAGTGTACATCCAGACTATTTCTTTGGTAGCATCCTTGGTAGTGATGTATCCAGCCTTTATCGTCTAGTTTGTCACAGTATCTAACTTGGAACTCTTCCAACATACCGTCCCTCCACTGAGGGTAAAGACAATGCCTGTGACTGACATTCAGTCGACCTCCCCAGGATTGATTGATACCATCTCACTACACCTAGTGAGAATCCTAACATCCATTTAGATCTATCACATAGATCCAAAACCCAGGATCTAGGAGGTATCACTTTGATCCTATATGGAGAATCTTTGTGATAAGTGGAGATTGACCGAGTGTAGCATAGGAAACTCATTTCCTATCAAGAGTTTATCATCCACGTACAATACGAGGATCACCACCATACTCCTTCTACCATTTTGTATATACAAGATTCATCTACTATTTTGATGAAGTCAAACACTTTGACTACCACATCAAATCAGATGTTCCAACTCCGCAATTCCTGCTTTAACTCATAAAGCAATTTGCACACGTTTCCGCTGCTCCCACTGTCTACGAAGCCATCTGGCTGTGTACTTATAGACGCTCTCTTCTAAATCACTATTTAGAAAAGTAGTCCAGACACCCAACCGCCAGATATCATAGTCATGGTAAGTAGCAGTGGCAAGTAGAATCCGGATGGACTTAAGAAGAGCTACCGGAGATAAGGTTTCATCATAAACCACACCTGGTTGATGACGAGAACCTTTTACAACTAGTCTAGCTTTGAAAGTCTCAACTTTTCCATGTACACCAAGTAATCTTATCAAGATATACTTGCTCCTGATGGGGATTTAACCCTTTAGATAAAGCAACCAAAGTCCATACTTTTGTTGGTGTATATGGATTCCATCTCGCTTAGCATCCAGCCATTCTTGCAGAGTCTCCACTCCTGATGGCCTGCTCGAAACTAGTTGGGTCATCATCTCATGATGCAATCCTTGCTTCCACTTACATAGAGAAAACCGAAGTATATCTCAGGTGGATGAGGAACCCTACTAGATCGGCGGAGAGGCTAAGGTTCGTCGGGAACTATTGAATCCTCCGGTTCTACCAAATCAACCCCCAAATCTTAACTTTCTTAAGAGATGGACTCTTCCCATACCATATCTCATATGGAGTGGTAGGTACCTGATTTGGTTGGAACCCAATTCAATAGATATGCAGCTTCTCAAGTGCATAACTCCCAAGGGAAATAGGCAACTCAGTAGTACTCATCATAGAGTGCGCCTTATCTCATAGGGTGCGATTGCTCTGCCCCGATACACCGACGTGCTGTGGTGTATGCGGAGGAGTAATGCTGAGAGAGAATCTCATTCTCCTTTAAGAATAATCCAGGAATTCCGTGCTCAAGTATTCTCCTCTCTGATCTCATCATAGGACATAATACTTATACCCGTTATGGTTCTATACTTCTAACTTATATTCTTTGAATATCTCAAAAGGTTCAGACTTGTGTTTCAACGGGAACATGTGTCCGAATCTTGAGAGATGATCAGTGAATGTAATGAAGTACAAACAACCAGTCCTGGCATGTGTAGACAGGGGACTTTCATATATCAACATGTATCAATCCCAAGAGTTCACTAAATCTTTCTCTGTTTCTAATAAACGGAGCTATGGTCATATCATCTTTGTGACATGACTGGAAAGTTTCACAAGATGTAAATTCAAACTGATTTAAATATGCATCTTTATGTAACTTAACTAGTCGGGTCGCATTGATATGACCTAATCTACAATACCTCAAGAAGAATTCGTTCATTTCTGAACTCTTCCTCTTGTGTGTGTTTTGCACGTTAAGAACTGTGGTTAGATTTAGAACGTATATACTTTTAGATAACGTGCCTGAATCGATCAACTCTTGATATAGGAAATGTTCAAAACATTATCCAACTATACAAAATTATATCCTTCTTTACTAAATAAAGAGACTGATATGATGTTGTATATCAGGTTCGGTATCTAATAACATTCGTTCAGAACCAATGAATTTGCTAATACAGGATGATAACTGCCAACATACTTGGTTGCAACACTTGCACCATTTCCAACTCTTGAAACGTATCACCCGTTCCCAGTTCTCTACCTTTATATAGCCCATGTAACAGATTATAATAACGTGATCCTGATCCGGTATCACATACCCAGGACATAGAGGATACTGAAAAACAGTTCTCGGTAATGAACACACCCGAAGAAAATGTATCAACATACATTTTATTCGTTTGGGCGGCACAAGAATCCTGGCAATCCCCTATATCCTGCTCGGTCTTATAACAATTATAAGTTGGAGCGGGACCAACGTTCCCCAGCTCAGTATAACAAGCGGGTTCGGTCAATACATCCATATTATTATCTTGATTAAGGCGTGACATGGTCGCTACCTGGAGAGAGATAGAAGAAAACAATCAGCGTATAATTTTGTAAGATTAGATTGGTTATTAATTTATCTAATCAGGATGGCTCCCACTGCTTGAGTCAAATCTTCCTTCAAACCCTAAAAGGAAAGACTAGCCGGGATTAATTACACCCTATAAGTTCGCCAATCTTTCGGCCAGGCCGGTGTTGGTACTTTGAGGGAGGTTCCCCGTGCTTTCGCACGGACCTAATTAAAATAAACCTCGTTTTCCCAAGGGCGTAACACCGTTAACACCTTTCTAGACACCTACTTGATCGGCTAATTGTAATATGTAAAACTCTCCCAGGAGTAACTCTTACTCGCAGTGCTATCGGGATCCAACTATCTCATAGAAAGTATGCAATCTCATTGCAAATTTCAACACTTGAAATTCCCGATAATATTTTGCCCCTAGCTTCCTATGACCTTGACGAAGGCCAACAAACCATAGGCCGCTAGTCAAGTTCAACACGTACATTTCTTGATTGAATTAAACCCACCCGCACGACCCTTGACGAAGGCCAACATAATCGCGCGACTACCCAAATCCAATCGCATCATATGCTTAAGAAGATAAGCATAAATAGCTACCGCACACTACGCCTTGACGAAGGCCAACAAACGTAGCACGAATACTATGAAGTACTTATCTGAAATGGCGGAGGGCTACGATAGGATTTTAAGAAAACCTTTTGCGTAATGAACTTGATATCGTTGTAGAATCGAGTGAATTTGAAATGGAGTGTTTTTTAGGCTTTTACTAGTTTTGCTAAAGAGGTCACTCCCGGTGAAGGGATCTCGGCTCTTTCCTTATCGAATAAAGTTCAGGATATTTCACAAATACCACTATGCAAAGCAAAAACTATAAAAGCAATCAAAAGACAAAACGAGTTTGTAGCATCTGCTAGTTTCGCTAAAGAGATCACTCCCGGTGAAGGGATCTCGGCTCTTTCCTTATCGAATAAGGTGCTGGATATTCTACAAGGAATACCTCTATGCAAAGCAAGAACTAGAGCTACCAGTTTTCGAGATAAGTTTCTACAACATCTTTAGGTTTCTTTTATTTCATTAATCTCATTAATGAAGTCCCATTTATTATGCTTCCGAAGCATCAGATATGATACGAAAGCATCAATATTAATTATATCTCATATATATAATATAAGCATTCATCTCAGGCAGTAATATGATCTCATCACAGAATATTGTAGCAGAAGAACATATATGAAATATTGGATATACTAGGATTTCCGTGTTTTAAATTAAGCCTGTATAAAACACGGATTCCATGGTCGTGATGAATAGCCAATCCCACAGCCCTAGACCCCTATGAGAGCGGCAAGCAACCCTGCCAATTCTAGAGCTAGGAGACCCGGTCTTGACTCCCCGAGATGGTCTCCCACTGGACCCTAGAACCCGGTTACTTGTGCTCCCCGACTTGGGTCTATCCTAATGCGGAAAGTAAATAATATACAATGGTGACATCATCCTCAACCCGGAAGTGCCAATAAAAGAATATTACATACAATGAATTTTACATGAATGAAAATAAAAAATTCTCATCTCACATAAAACCCCCGGCTATTCAAAAACACGACGATCCAATATAACATATCACAGCAACACATAACATCGCATGTCATCAACGTAAGTAAATATGCGAATCTCAATTGTCGTTGACATATAGCACCGAAACCGGTGATACACCACATATTACACTTACGGTCGTAGAAAAAAAGTGAAAAACTACAACAGTTGGAATCCGCAACCACCTTAGACATCACATGCCTAACCAAATGAATTCCTTAGACATCACATGCCTAACAATTATAAACCCCACATTTTAGTCTCGATATTGAAAGCACCTTTTAATATCTAGTCGGGCAATTCAACAAGATTGCCGACATCTTAATCAATTGCTCGTCGGAAACTTTAGTAGACAGCCGCACCCTCGATGCCGTCGACGAAGTGCACTAAGGCGGAACACCGCTGCCGCGAGCACCCGAACGGATGCTTTTAGCGACGGGGTTCTCCTACAGTCACTTGGTCGGGGCTATGGGGCATGGCTATCTATTAAGTTTACTCGGCGATTATCCGCGTACGCTACGTGATTACGATGGACATTTGATCTGTTAATGTATATGCCCTAGAGGCCATTACTGTATCATACTAATTTGTATATTACTTGATGGAAGCTTGGGATATTCACAGTTGTATATACAATCTTGCTCGAAATGGTAGTATGCTACTTGGTTTGTCTCTGCTTTAATATGTGCATGTGTTTCTTTTAGCATATTGCTGATATACATATTAGTAGAGCCCTTAGGATCTTTGCTTGATTACCAGCGTTGTGATGGCGCTCACACTCGTGGGAGCTGGGTGATCTATAAGCACATCCTTATACAGGTCCCTAGTTGTTGGACTATCGAGACAGGGCATCGATACTCCGGAGTAGACTAGCGTATGCGCTTCTCATCCCAGCGTGGGAGACGGTCTGTCCCACAGCCGTCAGTACGTCGTACTTGAGATAGTATGCGGGTGCTCGTTAGGTTACGAGTACACTGGACAGGACTCGTCGGGGACTGTTGGTTGGTACTATACCTATCGTCAGTTATCAGTTCCCAGGTGACATGAGTACAGCTTAGTCCGCTGACTTGACACTATCACTTCGCCTCGAGTGTGTTCCCACTGCACTTTTATTGCTACCCTACCACGGCTCAAAGGAGTCGTGCAAACAGGTAGTTTTTGGGTGCAGTCCCGAAGCACTTGGAGGCAGTGACGGTTAGACAGGATTCGTCTCTCCTGGTATTGGGGGTTGACATCGCGCTGTGTCCAGGAGAGCCATTACACGAGTAGTCCCTGGCCAGGGCAAGCGAGATATACTGGTAGGTTTCCAGTGTTATCTCAGGGTGTTCTGGGCTACACTCCGACACGACTTGTACCGCTATTAGGGGACTGACGTTCACCGCCCCCCTAGGCCCGCCATGCGATGTATCAGACGAACAGACCGGACTGTACGGAGATTGTCACATACAGGCTCAGTAGGAGTTCGGATGGGGTTCACCTCGTCAGTCTTCTTATCGACATCTACCTGGGGACCGTTACGTACAGCTAGTGCCGCTTGCGGTCTGTGGTTAAATCCACTGCCAGCGTAGTGTCGAGTCTTTAGAGTCCCACACAGAGAGCTATTCGCCTTTAGGCAAAATGAGTAGAGGTCGCATGGTTTTGCGACAGGGTTCATTCACATTCGCGCACTTGTGCACGTTTGCTGTCCGGACAGTTTATACTAGCGGGCTTTGGTTTAAGCCGGATCCTAGTATATGATTTGGGATTGGTTTTTCTCATTGTATTCGTGTTCCTCGGATCACGAATGCGGGTGCGTATGCACAGTTGCTTGAGATTGAGGGAAAGGACCTTGATTAGGGTTAATGGCTATTGTCATTTTATTAACCCTAATGCTTATGTGTGTGTTATAGTTAATTGATAATTAGTTTGATAATTGTGCATGGTTATGGTTGTTGACCATTTGACCTCCTTGACTTGTTGACCTAAGTTGACACTTTGACCATCATCATTTCTTTTGGAAGATGCTTTTTGATCCTTGCAAATTGAAATGATAATGGTCATGTCATGATTAACCATGACAATTATCTAGCTAATTATTTAATTAAAATAATATATACATATTAGTGAGAATGGTTCATATTATTCTCATTCTATCATATCTTTTCTCTCTCTTGTTCTTCCTCTCCCTCAAGCTCTCTCCCTCTCATGTGTTGAGAAACACTTGAGCTTGAAAAAAACCCTCTCTTGATCATCTTTACTCTCATCTAGGGTTCAAGGACTAGCACTTCTTGCACCCTAGTTACTTCTAACTTGGAGTTGAAGCCAAAGGTCGAGGCTTTCGGGTGGATCTTTCTTCGACGTGAGTAGACGACAAAGGTGACCTCCTTCCACCACTCCAAGGAGCAAGGAGAGAAGGACATAAAGCCCAAGGTATAACCTTTCTAGCACTTAGCTAGTTTCTAGTTAGCTTTAGCAAGTTTTTGTTTAGCAAAGATCCTTCTAGCTCTAGTCCATGTTGCTTAAGCTCATAAAAATCCGATTTTCATTCCGTTTTTCGCCTCCCGCAAGAACCGGGATAGGCAACGTGGACAAACAGTGGTATCAGAGCCTAACTAAACATAAACTAGCTAGGTAGTGAAGTGTGTCGAAGTTCGAAACGGAAAAATCGAAAAACCAAAATATCAAAACCCTAGTTTTCTGTTAAAATTTTTTCTGGTCAAAACAAAATTTGTTTTACTCCAAAAATCGTCTCAGGGTTTTTTAAAGATAGCCACCAAAAACGATCAAGTGAATCGACCAACGTGCCGCGGTTCCGCGGCAATAGCAAGCTATTGCCGCGCAACCGCGGCCGTCTTGGCTCTTCACTTGGTCGAGTTTGGTGCAGTGTATCTCTGGCTTGGTTTTAGGATTTTTGAGATAGTTTATATGTGCCCAGATTTTCCAGAATAGAAATTTATTTTTTGGGGCCTATAAATCCGTATTTTTTTCGAACTTCAATACACTTTGACTATAAGGGTTATATCTGTGATGTTTGAAAGTATTGAACGTCGGCTAATCGCTATATGTCGATTAGTCGGGGTTATACATATCTGTGATCTGTGATTGATGATGGTATGTGTATATGAATGGGTTGGATTGTCGCGGATGAATAGCCGGGGTGGATGTGAGATGAGTGCTGCTTTTTCTTTCATTCATTGTAATTTGTAAATTGATATAATATTATTATTTGTTTGGCCGCACAACCGGGTCGGGGTTGTAGCCGTCATTGTATAATTCTTTTTACTGTTTTTGCTCCTAGGATAGACCCATGGAGGGGGTGCACAAACTACCAGGTATCTCAAAGTGCCGAGTGGCCTACTCACGGTGGTGAGGGAGGTTGCTTCGCTTCGGGTACTTGGCGGGTAGTTTGCCGCACCCATAGGGGTCTTGGGTGGGGTATTGGCTATTCACCGTGACCGTGCAATCCGCTTTTCGTTGCAGGCTCGAACGGATTGCGGATTCCTAGTATATCCAATGTATTCATCTGTGATCTGTAATGTCTATCATTGCTATATATTTATATATGATAACTATTTAGGCGTTGCTTATGTTTTACAGCCGTGCTAGCCCAGCCCCCGCTCTGTCGTTAGTTAAGTAACCTAACGGGTGATGACGGGGCCCTGTGGCGAATGCGAATGGCATAAGCGTACGTCATATTTTGGTTGTTTTCTGCAATGGTAGGATTAAATGATGGGACGCATTAAAAGAACTAATGCAAGAAAATAAACCAAGTAAAAGTCGATTGGAACACTTTGAAAACCACTCGGTTCTTTTCAAAACTAAACTTTTAAACGCGGAGCTTGAACCACTCCTTTTAAAAGCTATCTCGTTCCATCGATTAGATCAAGTTCACTACGTTCACGGTTTCGCCAAAACCATTCGTAGCCCTCCGTCATTCCACATGAATGGTCAAAAAGTATTCAAGCTATGTATTTTGGCCAAAGTCAAGGCATAGTGATTGGTAGCTATTGGGTATTCATGTGCAGCATAGATAGATGCGTTGGTTTGGGACAGTCGTGCTGCCATTTTGGCCAAAGTCAAGGGTAGGTACGGGTGGGTCCAAATTAACCAGGAGAATGACGGGTAGAACTTGACATGTGACTTATGATATTTTGGCCAAAGTCAAGGTCATAAGAGCATGGGGCAAAAATCCACATCGGGAGTTTCATAAGTACTGAAACTTGCTAGCGCTGCATACCATTTGGAGTGTGATAATTCTGGTAGGATTTCTTCGGTTTTATCACGCGATGATATTTGGATCCCGATCCTACTGTGAGTATATGCTACTCCTCGGGAAAACTCTCACTTAACGATCAATGCTATAAACTTAGTAGGTGTCTAGAAAGGAGTTAGCGGGGCTACGCCCATAGGGAAAAGAGGTTACTTAATTAAGGAACTTCGCGAAAGCGTTGGAAAACCTCCCTCGAAGTACTGACACTGGCCTGGCTGAACGGTTAAGCAAGTATTGTACGGTGAGATTGATCCTGACTAATTCTTTCTTTACGGTTTGAGAAGGGATTCGAGAGACAGTGGGAGCCATCCAGTTTAGACAAATTAAAAACCACTCTAAACTTGCAAGAGCATCATGCTAAAGTGTTTCTTTTCTCTCTCCTAATTACAGCGACCATTCAACATGACCGGACTTAAGTTATTACTAGATAAAAACATATTGACAGGGCCAAACTACAAAAATTGGCTCAGGAATGTCAAAATGGCAATCACTTATGACAAGTTGGGGTATGTCCTTACCACCAAAGCTCCTCCTATCTCAGGTCCCAAAACCAGTGTCGTAGATAGGGAAATCTACAAGACCTGGGAAATAGATTGCGCGAAGGCCAGATGCCTCGTACTTGCCTCGATGGACAACGAACATCAGAGGAGGCACGAGAATATGGACCTAGAGTCCATATTTCTTCATACAAAAGAACTGTATGGAGAGCAGTCTCGTATCGCAAGATACGAAGTGTCGAAGAAGTTGTTTTCGGCAAGGTTCGCCGTCGGATCATCGGTAGCGGAACACGTGCTTAAGATGATTGGCTACATTGAGGAGCTCGCGGACCTTGGGACCACGTTGGAGAATGAACTCTATACTGATTTGATTCTCCAGTCCCTTCCTTCCACTTACGTCCAGTTTATTCTTAATTTCAACATGCAAGGAAAGGAGGTTGAACTTTCCAAACTTCTGAACATGTTGAGGAGTGCTGAGGGCATCCTACAGAAGGGTAGGGAGACATCCACTTTGTTTGTAGGAGGATCTTCCTCTTCTAGGTCCAGGGCGAAAGCCAAGGGCAAGAAGAAGAAAGCCCCCGCCAAACCAAGAGGCGGTGTCAGTAAAGTGGATACGAAGGGAAAAGGAAAAGCAACAAAGGTAGCGGGAAAGCTGGTGGGGAAGGAAGAATGCTTCTATTGTCACAAAAGTGGTCACTGGAAACAGGATTGCAAGGCTTGGAAAGCCAGAACACAGGATTTGAAGCGAGTTGCAGCTTTAGCTTCAGGTGTGTATGTTATTGAAAACTGTCTATCAATAAACTCTACATCCTGGGTATTGGATACCGGATCAGGATCTCATATCTGTAATTCTTTGCAGGCGTTGAGAAAGCGTAGAGTATTGAAGGCAGGTGACATGACCCTCAGAGTTGCAAACGGTGCTAGCATGGATGCTGAGGCCGTGGGGGACTATCACCTGGGATTGTCGGATGGACATTTTTTGGTTTTGCGTAGTTGTTATTATGTACCAAATGCAACCTGTAATATCATTTCTGTATCTTTATTATCTAAAGAAGGTTATGAATTTGCATTTGTAAGTAATGTAGTGAACATTCACCTTAATCAAGTTTTGATTGGGTCAGGTACATTGAACAACGGTATATACGTATTAAACCAGCCACAGATTTTCAATGTCCAGAATACACACAAAAGAAAGTCTCCAGAAATCGATAAAACTTTCTAATGGCATTGTAGACTGGGTCACATCAATGAGAGAAGGTTGACTAAGTTACATGCAGAAGGATATTTGGATTCGTTCGAATATCAATCGTATGCAACTTGTCAATCCTGTCTCAAGGGAAAGATGACAAAGACTCCGTTCACTGGACACGGAGTAAGAGCGAGCGAGCTCTTGGGACTCGTACACAGCGACGTGTGCGGTCCAATATCTACACATGCGCGAAGCGGTTATTCTTACTTCATTACTTTTACGGATGACTTTTCAAGGTTCGGTTATGTCTTCTTAATGAAACATAAATCCGAGGCTTTTGAAAAATTCCAGGAATATAAGAATGAAGTAGAAAAACAAACAGGCAAAAGTATCAAGGCACTGAGATCTGATCGAGGTGGTGAATACTTGAGTGCCGAGTTCCTGGGTTACTTAAAAGAGAATGGAATTCTCTCTCAGCTTACTCCTCTATACACTCCGCAACATAACGGTGTATCGGAGAGACAAAACCGAACCCTATTGGATATGGTACGGTCCATGATGAGTAACGCTGAGTTACCGCGATCGTTCTGGGGATATGCGCTAGAATCAGCTGCGTACCTTTTGAACCGAGTTCCAACTAAGACTGTGCCTACTACACCATATCAGATGTGGTGTGGGAAGAGACCCTATCTTAATCACATTAAGACATGGGGATGTCCAGCTTTTGTAAAAAAGCAGCATGCGGACAAGCTCGAGGCACGCTCAGTACAGTGCAAGTTTGTGGGATATCCAAAGAGCTCCAAGGGATATTACTTCTATTGCGAAGAGGAACAAAAAGTCCTTGTTTCTCGCCATGCCCACTTTCTAGAACACCAGTTCATAGAAAAAGAATTAAGTGGGAGCGCAATAGAACTGGAAGAAATTCCAGAACCACGAGCTATTACTGAAAGCTTGGTTGAACCAGAGGGTTCGAAAGATCAGGACATTCCCACGCCACTCCGCAGGAGTAGTAGGCAGTCTCATCCGCCCGAGAGATACTACGGTTTTCTCATTGACGGGGATAGAGAGGATTGCATCATAGACTTTGATGAGCCTACTAGCTTCCAGCAAGCCATTCAGAGCGTCGACTCGGTAAAATGGCTGGATGCAATGCGGACCGAAATGGAGTCCATGTACACCAACAAAGTATGGACGTTGGACATTGCTCCAAATGGGGTAAAACCCGTAGGATGCAAGTGGATCTTCAAAAGGAAGATTGGTGTAGATGGACAGGTTGAGACCTATAAAGCTAGACTGGTAGCAAAGGGTTTTCGTCAGTGACCTGGTTTGGACTATGACGAAACCTTTTCTCCAGAAGCTATACTGAAATCCATTCGGATCCTTCTTGCCATTGCTGCCTTCCACGATTATGAGATTTGGCAGATGGGCGTAAAGACAGCTTTTCTAAATGGACATTTAGAGGAGTGTGTCTATATGGATCAGCCAGAGGGTTTCATTCAGAGTGGGAGCAGCGGAAAGGTGTGCAAGTTTCTTAAGTCCATTTATGGACTAAAGCAGGCATCGCGGAGTTGGAACATCTGTTTTGATGAGACGGTCAAGGAATTTGGCTTTATCAAAAATCCAGATGAACCATGCATCTATTGTAGATTTGTAGCGAGAACTGTGGTATTCCTCGTTTTATACGTGGATGACATTCTCTTAATAGGAAATGACATTCCTATGCTACAATCTGTCAAGGGGTTCTTGTCACACAGGTTCTCCATGAAAGACCTGGGTGATGCCTCATACATTCTGGGTATCCGGATCTACCATGACAGATCCAAGAGGATATTAGGACTTTCGCAGTCCAGGTACGTCGACACCATACTGAATAGATTCAGTATGGAAGATTCCAAGCGCGGTAATCTACCGGCTTGTCACGGGATCACTCTCTCCAAAGAGATGTCTCCCAAGACTGATATAGAGAGGGATCGCATGTCTATTATACCCTACGCTTCTGCAGTAGGCTCTATAATGTATGCGATGTTGTGTACCAGACCGGATGTGGCTTATGCACTGAGTGTGGTAAGAAGGTATCAGTCAAACCCTGGGGAGAAACATTGGATAGCAGTAAAGAACATTCTCAAGTATCTGAGAAGGACTAAGGAGATGTTCTTGGTGTATGGCGGAAAAGACCTGCAGATTGAGGCCTTTGCTGACTCCAGCTTCCAGAGTGACAAGGATGATTCCAAGTCCATGTCGGGTTTTGTCTTTACCCTCAATGGAGAGGCGGTATGTTGGAAGAGCTCCAAAAAGGAAACCGTTGCTGACTCGACTATGGAAGCGGAATACATCGCTGCATCTGATGCCGCAAAAGAAGCTGTCTGGATGAGGAAGTTCTTGAGAGAACTTCAGGTGGTTCCGTCCATTGTTGACCCAATACCTCTGTATTGCGACAACAACGGGGCTATAGCTTTAGCGAAGGAACCCAGGTCCCATCAGAAATCCAGATACATCTTAAGGCGGTATCACCTGATTAGGGAGATCGTAGATCGCCAGGAGATCGAGGTCCGGAGAGTTGCATCAGAGGATAACACTGCAGATCCATTCACCAAGGCCTTGCCCCAGACTCAGTTCGAGCGGCTGATCGAGATGATAGGTCTTCGATACGCCAGTACATGGCCTTAGTGCAAGTGGGAGATTGTTAGTGTATATGCCCTAGAGGCCATTACTGTATCATACTAATTTGTATATTACTTGATGGAAGCTTGGGATATTCACAGTTGTATATACAATCTTGCTCGAAATGGTAGTATGCTACTTGGTTTGTCTCTGCTTTAATATGTGCATGTATTTCTTTTAGCATATTGCTGATATACATATTAGTAGAGCCCTTAGGATCTTTGCTTGATTACCAGCGTTGTGATGGCGCTCACACTCGTGGGAGCTGGGTGATCTATAAGCACATCCTTATACAGGTCCCTAGTCGTTGGACTATCGAGACAGGGCATCGATACTCCGGAGTAGACTAGCGTATGCGCTTCTCATCCCAGCGTGGGAGACGGTCTGTCCCACAGCCGTCAGTACGTCGTACTTGAGATAGTATGCGGGCGCTCGTTAGGTTACGAGTACACTGGACAGGACTCGTCAGGGACTGTTAGTTGGTATTATACCTATCGTCAGTTATCAGTTCCCAGGTGACATGAGTACGGCTTAGTCCGCTGACTTGACACTATCACTTCGCCTCGAGTGTGTTCCCACTGCACTTTGATTGCTACCCTACCACGGCTCAAAGGAGTCGTGCAAACAGGTAGTTTTTGGGTGCAGTCCCGAAGCACTTGGAGGCAGTGACGGTTAGACAGGATTCGTCTCTTCCGGTATTGGGGGTTGACATCGCGCTGTGTCCAGGAGAGCCATTACACGAGTAGTCCCTGACCAGGGCAAGCGAGATATACTGGTAGGTTTCCAGTGTTATCTCAGGGTGTTCTGGTCTACACTCCGACACGACTTGTACCGCTATTAGGGGACTGACGTTCACCACCCCCCTAGGCCCGCCATGCGATGTATCAGACGAACAGACCGGACTGTACGGAGATTGTCACATACAGGCTCAGTAGGAGTTCGGATGGGGTTCACCTCGTCAGTCTTCTTATCGACATCTACCTGGGGACCGTTACGTACAGCTAGTGCCGCTTGCGGTCTGTGGTTAAACCCACTGCCAGCGTAGTGTCGAGTCTTTAGAGTCCCACACAGAGAGCTATTCGCCTTTAGGCAAAATGAGTAGAGGTCGCATGGTTTTGCGACAGGGTTCGTTCACATTCGCGCACTTGTGCACGTTTGCTGTCCGGACAGTTTATACTAGCGGGCTTTGGTTTAAGCCGGATCCTAGTATATGATTTGGGATTGGTTTTTCTCATTGTATTCGTGTTCCTCGGATCACGAATGCGGGTGCGTATGCACAGTTGCTTGAGATTGAGGGAGGGGACCTTGATTAGGGTTGATGGCTATTGTCATTTTATTAACCCTAATGCTTATGTGTGTGTTATAGTTAATTGATAATTAGTTTGATAATTGTGCATGGTTATGGTTGTTGACCATTTGACCTCCTTGACTTGTTGACCTAAGTTGACACTTTGACCATCATCATTTCTTTTGGAAGATGCTTTTTGATCCTTGCAAATTGAAATGATAATGGTCATGTCATGATTAACCATGACAATTATCTAGCTAATTATTTAATTAAAATAATATACACATATTAGTGAGAATGGTTCATATTATTCTCATTCTATCATATCTTTTCTCTCTTTTGTTCTTCCTCTCCCTCAAGCTCTCTCCCTCTCATGTGTTGAGAAACACTTGAGCTTGAGAAAAACCCTCTCTTGATCATCTTTACTCTCATCTAGGGTTCAAGGACTAGCACTTCTTGCACCCTAGTTACTTCTAGCTTGGAGTTGAAACCAAAGGTCGAGGCTTTCGGGTGGATCTTTCTTCGACGTGAGTAGACGACAAAGGTGACCTCCTTCCACCACTCCAAGGAGCAAGGAGAGAAGGACATAAAGCCCAAGGTATAACCTTTCTAGCACTTAGCTAGTTTCTAGTTAGCTTTAGTAAGTTTTTGTTTAGCAAAGATCCTTCTAGCTCTAGTCCATGTTGCCTAAGCTCATAAAAATCCGATTTTTATTCCGTTTTCCGCCTCCCCGCAAGCACCGGGATGGGCAACGTGGACTAACATGATCGCATCAAAATCCTATGGCAACCGATCAAATGATGCTGAACTGCTAGATTTATAACATTCAAACTAATTATCTCATAACTACTTGTGGATTCCAAATATTGTATCCCATCACATAATATCCGGACGACGTTAAACTTTTCGATCGATTCATCAAAGTCCCACAATTTCCCGACAACTCAACACTTGAGCACAGTTCTAATAATACCCAGAATATGCCACGGTACCTATGCAACAGCCGTAGAAGGGAAAACCCAAACCTCACTCATGTCACCACGGAACCACGGCAAACCTAAGGGTTTGACCGCGGTTCGGCGATCCAAAAAAGTTGAGGTAGGGTTTCATTCTTCTAGAGGGTTCATAAGATCACTTGCATGTTTTTCCGAATACGTTAAACTTGGAAAAATGGGTTTTTGACATTCGATCGAACCTTTTAATTTCGTCTAGACAATATGTAAATAACCCGAAAAAATGTTAAAACTATGAATACGAAACACTCCGAATTGTTTATAGTGTAAAATTACATCACATGCAAAATTAGCAAAAACAAACAACACCTAAAACATCAAAACCAAGCCACTGGAACACAGACAAAAATTCAGGGGGGGTGCTCGGATTTGGCCGAGATCAAGCCTATGGTGGCCGGCCACATTTTCTTGGAATGCCCTAAAATTTTGTGTGTGTTCATGATATATCCCATACATCACTCAGTACTTGTTTGGAAAAAATTTTGACAACTTTTTAAAATCGACAGCAAGCAGGCTTTGGCGATGCAAGTTTCGGAGTATTTCGGTTTCGTAATTCTAACAAAATCCGTATAAATTTCTAGCATGGCTCTGATACCATTGAAGGGTTGCCTAGTGATTGATCTCAAAAACTATCTATTACCGCAATCAAGAACGGTGTCGCATGTAGCTAGCCGGTGAGCACGGGTCGGTCCACAGGGATGTTGTGAATTTCCTAGTCGCTCAAACGAGTTAATTCCGATGGGAGTCGGATTGATTTATTAAATCTAAAAACTAAATCTATCTATGCTACAATTATCTAGATCTAAATCTTGCTAAGGTTAGGTTTAGGAATGGTTTGGAAATGTAAATAAATCTCAACGCTTTCTATACCCAAATGAAGATCTATGAGGAGTTATGGTAATTATCAATAAAAGGGATTAGATCCATTCGGGAAAGTGTTGCTTCCTCTCGGTTCTTGTCCTTCCTTTAGAGATCCTTACCCTAACCTCCATAGAAAACACGCGCAACCGGGTCTTTATACTACGATATCACCGCTACCTCGAAGGATAGGGTGGCGTAGGGCGCGGTGTGTGCGTGTATGCATGGAGTCCTATTAAATATATAACGGGAAAGAAAGGGATGAGAGATCTCATCTCTCAAAAGCCTTCCCCAAAGCTAACCCTAACAATCGAGAAGACTACTCGCTCATTAGGGAATTCAAAAACATTTATCTAGGGCAAAGAATAAAAAATTACCTAGGGCAAGAATTGAAATTAACTACTTACTTTACAGATGGCTCTCTCCAAACATCAACACAGGGTTGTCAGATCTGAATTCATGAAATGAAAAGAGGCATCGATGCTCTCCAAAAGAAATCTGAATTTTATTCATAAAAAGAGGCATAGGGAGGCATACAATGATTTAGGCTTCTATTTATAAGAGACAGAAACCCTAGGTTGCAATTGACCCGCACGTCTGCATTTACCAAAATAACCCTAGGAAGACCTAGTCAAAGCCGCCACCAAAAATATGGAAAAATTTCCAACTATAAAATGCTCAAGCCTGCCGCAGAACCGCGGCCCGAGGCCTGGTTTGGCCGCGGTTCCGCGGCCAAAAAGGAGGATTGGGCCTTCTGTTTTCTGCTGCAGGCTCTGGGCTTTCTGGGCTTTCTTATTCTTCAGTACTTTTCTCAATTGGGCTTCTGATTCTCTTCCAGATTTTCCAATGAATAATTATGGTGGACTTTAACCGTGGCTTCGCGATCTTGGACTTTGTATTGCCTTGTACTTTGTGAACTTTATCTTTTATGTAGGCTTGATCAAGATCCTTCAATTTGTTGGTCAAAGTCCCTCTTTTGTATCGTCTTTTATCTTTTTCACTGTTTTCGCTCCAAGAACCTGTAACCTGTAATATGTAGCAGACATGCGTCATAAGCACCTGTTTATTTATAAAACGAATAAGAATGGGGAATATAATAATGCAATATTATGGTATGAACAAATACCCCCAAACTTATCTTTTGCTTGTCCTCGAGCAAACTTATTTTTTATTCTCGACAAAAAACCTAACCGCACTTTCGCAGGGAAACGCGATTGCACTAAGCACGAGCAACAAGTCGTTAAACCTCTAGGTGTCCCTAGTAGGAGGAGTGTTGTCTCCTGAGGGTTTTCAGCGGATTACACCCACAAAATCCTATCAATTTGGCTTTTTCGACTTTAATTCTCCAATTAGCTTTTCTAACAAGGAATTCTATTATCGTCGACTCGTAAATTATCCACCCATATTCTTCACACTTCCTCATCATTTAACTTAGATTATATATATTCTGCAGACTTACTTAGCTTTCGGCATCTCTTAAATTTTCCTTCTAGGGTTCCATCTCCACTTAGGAATTTTTATCAACTCTATTAAAAATACAAGTTCTATTCTTCACTCCTATCTCTCATCTAAACTCCAATCACATACCCCTATGTGTGTGTGTATATCACCCCTACACTTGGAAATTCAAATCAAGCAATCGTACTCTTGTCCGTTGTCCAAAGCACTTATTAATTGGTGAATTTTTAAATGAATCTTGCTTACACATCCTTCATGCGACCGTTAATACTTCTTGAGGTACCAACGACCGATTACAAAATGCGTTTGCACATTAAGGCGTAATTCCTAGTTTTGTAACATCCAAGGCTTTAGCAGTGACTCCCAAACCAGTTGGTCTAAGGCACTAGGTGATGAAGCACCCTCGCTAAATATTTTTCTTTTTTTTTTTAGCCTTAAGTAATCAAAAAAACCAGTGTTCATTTTTTTTCTTTATTCACATTTTTTATTTTCTTCGTACTAAGGACTTTAGATAAGAGCATTTCAAGGTCTCTTCTACTATTCTAAGTTTCAAGGTGCGTGATTGTGCAATTTGTAGGGTATACATTTTCATAATTTAGACTTAAGCTAGGAATTATTTTTCAAACTTATACTCTAATAAAAGTATCAGTACGTTTCCTTTATTTCGACTTAGCCCAAAAAGTTAACTCAAAATTTTCCTATTTCTAAATAAACTACAAAGACATATACTTTCTACCGTTAAACTTTAAGGAAGGTTATTTTTAGGGTTTTTAATTTACTAAGTCTAAGATCTAGTTGTTCCTAACTAGTTAACCTTTTTGTCTAACTCAAGTCAATTAGGCCAAAATTGAATACATTACTTTTTATAATTTTTTTGAAATTTTTCAATTTTTGTGAATTTTAAAATAAGTATGCAAATGCAAAAATATACACATGAATGTGAAGGAAGAAGACTTACCGAGCACACCCCCAAACTTAAACTTGACAGTGTCCTCACTGTTATGCTACACCAAGAGGGTCAAAATTGTCGGCACTCCCCTGTTTATATTTTTTTTTAATGTTTTGAAAAAAAAATTATTTTTTTATTTTTATTGTTAAAAGAAAAACAAAAATATATATACAACAAGGTTCCCCCCAAACTTAAGATTGGCCTTACACAAGCTAAAGGTTAGCACCAACCATTCAAAAATCTTATCGTGGTAATGGTCGAGTTGGTGAAAGAATGGAGTGGAAAGAAAAGAGATGAGAAGCACACGAGACCGTGTGGAGAAAGAAACGGGATACGGTCTCGGTGGGGGAGAAGAATGGCGGAAAAGAGAAAGAAGTGGAGTACGATCTTAAGGGTGTAAATCGAGTGAATAAATTAGCGCAATTTGTGATGACCGATGTGTTAAAAGCAATTGTGCTAACCTATCAACCTGTTCATCTCATAATATTGCATTATTATATTCCCCATTCTTATGCATTTTACAATAAAACAGATGCTTTTGACCCATGTCTGCTACATATTACAGGTTACAGGTTCTTGGACAGAAAACAGTGAAAACGATGAAAAGACGATGCAAAAGTGGACTTTGACCAACAAACAGAAGACTCTTGATTGAGCCTACATCAAAGATAAAATTCACAAAGTACAAGTCAATGCAAGATCCAAGATTACAAAGCGAACGGTTAAAAGTCCAACGCAATTGTTCACTGGAGATCTGGAAGAAACATAGAAGCTATTTTGATAAAAGAACCAAATAATAAGGAAGCCCAAAAACAGAAGAGCCAACAAAGGAAATTTCAAGGCCCAATACTTCCTTTTAAAGAGACAGAGACATAAAATTTTACCAAAGCTTGGAGTCTATTTTGACTAGGTCTTCCTAAGGATATTTTGGTAAATGTAGACATGCGAATCAATTGTAACCTAGGGTTTCCTATTCTCTATAAATAGGAACTCTAAATCATTGTAAAGGCTATGCCTCCCTATGCCTCCTTTTAATAATAAATTCCAGAATTCTTTTGGAGAGCATCGGTGCCTCTTTTCAATTCATGAATTCAGATCTGACAACCTTCGTTGATGTTTGGAGAGAGCCATCTGTAAGTAGTTTTATTTAATTGCTCTAGTTTAGATTTTTAATTCTTTACCCTAGGTAGATTTAATTCCTTGCCGTAGATAATTGTTTAGAGTAGCTTTGGGGAAGACTTTTGAGAGATGAGATCTCTCATCCCTTTCTTACCCATTATATATTTTCAATAGGACTCCATGCATACACGCACACAACGCGCCCTACGGCACCCTATCTCTCGAGGTAGCAGTGATACCGTAGTATAATGGCCCGGTTGTGCGCGTTTTCCATGGAGGTTAGGGTAAGGATCTCTAAAGGAAGGACAAGAACCTAGAGGAAGGAACACCTTTCCGAATGGATCTAATCCCCTTTATTGATAATTACCATAACTCCTCATAGATCTTCATTCGGGTATAGAAAGCGTTGAGATTTACTTGCATTTCCAAACCATCCCTAAACCGAACCTTAGCAAGACTAGATCTAGATAATCTTAGATAGATAGATTTAGATTTTAGATTTAATAATCAATCCGAACACCCTTCGGAATTAACTCGTTTGCGCGATTAGGAGATTCACAACATCCCTGTGGACTGACCCGTATTCACCGGCTAGCTGCAAAGCGACGCCGTTCTTGATTGCGGTTATAGATAGTTTTTGAGATAAATCAAATGGCGCCGTTGCCGGGGATGGTGTGTTATTTCCTTTTTGCAATTTCGGGTTAATCTAAATTAAAAAAAAATCATAAAAATCTGAAAAATCCCAAAAATATAAAAATATATCATCTGTTATTTTTGGAAAGGGTATTCTTTTGAGAATTTTTGCAGGATCTAAAAAGAAATTCGGATCTGGAAATCTACAGAGATCAAAACAGCAAATATCAAATCCAAACAAACAGGGGAATATCACAATAGACAACAGAAGAAATTTGGAGGACCGAGTCAACAAGAAGAATCGCGGTGATCTGGTCCAAAAAAAAGCCTGCTGACGTTATCGCCTTGCGGCGGATCCGCGGTCGTTGGTGGCTTCTGGCGGCGGTTCTGCGGTCATCTCAGCGGATCAGATCCCCAAACTTCCTCTGCGGTTCATAAAAATAAAATAAAATAAAAATGTAAGTCTTCTGATCTCCTCCTCTGCAAATCTCTGATATCTCCTCTGAAAAATCTCCTGCGGGATTCTTTGCGCTTAAAATAATCTTTCCCCTTCCAAATAACAATCTTGTGCAGGATTCTTTGCGCCGCGCTAAAAAAAATAATTGATTGCAAGTGATTTACTGCTTTGCATATTTTAATCGGACATTAAGGGGCTTTTGACCAATTCAGATTGGGTGGGGATTTCATTACCCTTCCCAGGACCCCAGAAATCACTTAAAGCATTTGCATTGACCACTCTTAATTAAAAAAATACTAGACTCAGCCCTAAGGACGTCACGCTCAATAGGACAGAGGACTAGTTATAGGCATCGGCCGTTTATCCTAACCTGACTTTGCGGTGTCTAGGCAAGTGTGTCAAGGCTAGTGGTTTTTAATTATGCCCACTACTGTGGTTCCTTCCCACTTACCTGGCACTTACCTGGCCGCAATTGGCGGTGAAGAGGCGGTTTGAGGTCCTATTTCTAGCCCTTTGGAACAGTTAGGAGCTGTCTAGCTGACCTAGGTGACCCTAGATCTAGGCCTGATTGTGCATTTTTGGTTGATCGAAGGTGTGTCTTAGCCCTTTATCAAAAATCTTTTTTGCAAAAAGTTCCAAATAAAAAAAAGGAGAAAGGAAAAATCTTTTATAAAAACTTGCCAACTTTAGCCGCAAATAAATCCTTGCGCCACCCAACCTTCTTTCTTTTCCCCTTTCTTCTAACATGGGTACCCCACGTCATAAATCACTTGCCGAACTTTGGTATCCCGAACCTAATTTTGCGTCGTACGTCAATTGTTTCGGTCGATTTAAGGAAGATCCCTCCGTGCCAAAAATTTCTTTGAAAGATCAAATAGAAGCGTCTAGGAGAAACAGTTTGACTTTGCAACCCACTTTGTGTCAACCAAATCAACCTTTACCACCTTCATATGTTGATACCACTTTTTCAAGTCCTGCTGTAACTCCTAAACCAATGTCCATTGCTGAGCATATTGCTCAATCTCGTAGCCGATCTTTCACCCCTCTCCACTCATATAGTTTTAGGGATCAACAAGTCCATTCACCTTTTTATCCACATGTTGACCCTACTACTGTCCAACCACCCACTTCCTACCAGTCCTACCCGACTTTCCCACCGTCACTAGACACTGTTTCTACACAGCATTTTGGGAGTTTCACATATCCAAACAATTTCGAATATTTTACCGAAACCCCCTCACCACCCATGTCTAGTTTGGAAGAGTCGTTGGAGGCTTATATTTCAGCAACAAACAAAATGGTTAGGAATGTGGAAGCATCCATTACCGCCCTTATGCAACCTAGTGAACCGGTAGCTAGTTTCCCGCTAGCTCCAAATTTTTCAATGTATAAGGAGGCGGTAGGACAGAGTGAGAATGTGAGAGGATTTTCAAATCAAACCTACCCATACCCAATTGAATCCAACAACTCCAATTTTCAAACATGTGTCCAAAATGATGAGTTGTGCGACTTTGTAGTGCTTGATTTGCCAGATTATGAGGAACCCCTTTCGAGTGAAACCGCACCTAATCCGTTTGACCTTTACACCTCCACTCTAGAACCTAAATTGATAAATATCCATGCTTTTGATGAGGTCTCTAAAGAAATTGATTTTCACTTGATTGAGGATATAGACGCCGGGAATATTTTGGATGATGAACCTGTCGATTTGCTTAAAATTTTATGTCCAATTAATCATCCCGAGTCATTAAATGCTTCTCCCGAACTTCATATGCGTCTTGATTTTGATGATAATGGCATGGATGAGCTAAATTTTGAGGAGAATTATAAGGATAGTATTGAGGAGAGTTTTGAGGATCATATTAAGGTTGAACCATTTTTGTTTGATGTGTCTGATTTTCCAATCCATCCTCTTGAATGTTTAACTAAATCACCCTCCCTCCTTTCCATCGTTCCGACCACGCTTGAAGACTGTGAGGTTGAAAATTTTTCCTTTGAATCCGACACAGTTCTCACAGACGAGTGTTTCACTTTTTCGAACGATGTTGATGTCTCCCCGCCCGAGTTTGAGTCCTTTACATTTTCAGATGAGTTAGTTGAACCATCTGACACGGTTGCTTACAGTAGTTTCGAACCATTGATGGAATCTTTTAAGTTCGAGACAATTTATTACGGTGAGAATGAGACTATCCCTAATTCACTCCCTTTCGTCCTTCCTTTCGTTCCGACCGTACAAGAGACCGTTACGCTTTCATCTCCAATACCAAGTTCGGCGTACCCATGCTTTCTTGCGAATCTTGAGGGATTTGACCCCATTTCTCGACGGGTTGATAGTTTAGCGCAATCGCTTTTAACACATCGGTCATCACAAATTGCGCTAATTTATTCACTCGATTTACACCCTCAAGTTCGTGCTACACTTCTTTCTCTCTTTCGTCATTCTTCTCCTCCACCGAGACCATATTCTCCCTTTCTCTCCACACGGTCTCGTGTGTTTCTCATCTCTTTTCTTTCCACTCCATTCTTTCACCAACTCGACCTTTACCACGATAAAATTTTTGAATGGTTGGTGCTAACCTTTGGCTTGTGTAAGGCCAAGCTTAAGTTTGGGGGGAACCTTGTTGTATACATGTATATATATTTTTGTTTTCTTTTTCTATAAAAAATAAAAAAAATTCAAAACAATAAAAAATAAAAAAATTATAAATAAATAAACAGGGGAGTGCCGACATTTTGACTCTATTGGTGTGGCATGACAGTGAGGACACTGTCAAGTTTAAGTTTGGGGGTATACTCGGTACGTCTTCTTCCTTCGCATTCATTTGTACATATTTTTGCATTTGCATACTTATTTTAAAACCCATAAAAATTGAAAAATTTCAAAATAATTATAAAAATTAATGTATTCAATTTTGGCCATATTTGATTTAAGTTTGACAAATAGGTTAACTAGGTAGGAACAACTAGATCTTAGACTTAGTAAATTAAAAACCCTAAAAATAACCTTCCTTAAAATTTAACGGTAGAAAGTATATGTATTTGTAGTTTATTTAGAAATAGGCAAATTTTGAGTTCACTTCTTGGGCTAAGTCGAAACGAAAGAAAAGTATTGATATTTTTATTAAAGTATGAGTTTGAAAAATAGTTCCTAGCTTAAGTCTAGATTCTGAAAATGTATACCCTACAAATTGCAAAAACACGCACCTTGAAACTTGGAATAGTATAGGAGACCTTGAAATGCTCTTGTCTATGTAAGTCTACGTTAGCGCCCCGGCCGTCTACAGACGCCAAATGCGGAACAAAAGACTTTTTAACTGGCGCTATCGTATACTTTCACCCGGATCTTCCATTATTGCTAAACTAACAAACTGTAAAGAGTGTAGAAAGGTTATACCGAACGATCCGAGTCCTTCGTTCTTTAACCATCATCCCACGCTCCGTTGCGGCTGCTCCGATCTCTTCGATCTCCGATCTGCTCGTCCAGGTGGCACCACATCACTGATTCTTTAAACGGGCTCCCGCCTCTGACTTGAGGCAACTCGGTCGTCAAGTTTGCTAAAAGAGACGACCAAGAATGATGTAGAGAATGAGTAGATGACTTTGTCTCACTTCGTCCAAGACCATGGACGAACGGTTAATGAAGTTGCCGTGGGAATCGGGTGATGGAATGAAATGAGCTGTGAAATTCCATACACCCCAAATACTATCATAATCTTTTAACAAATGAAAACCATCAAGTGAGAGTGAGAGAGGAAGGGCCGGCCATTTATAGGTGGAGGGAGGTGACTGTAGGAGAGGGGGGAGTAACTTTAAGCAAAAGATCTTTAACAAATATCTATCATGCAAACAAAAGGAATTAAGGGTAAAGGGTGACTCATAAAACACATCATCAAAAAACCATTAATACACTAATGAGTCATGAAGCCTAGTCATCATCTAGAAGCTCCTAGAACCTTCCACACACTCATGACTCACCCTCATCCAAGAAAAGATAAATCCGTCTTTAACCGAATGTTAAAAGACGGCTGATAGAAAACTGGAAACTGGCAACTTCCAAAAGTGATCCTGAAACAACTTTCAGGATAACCCCGTAACTGTATAAATATACCCGCATTTGTATTACGACCGAATACAAATGCAACTGAGACAAAGATATTATACCTACTCAATACAATACTCGGATCCGGCTTAAACCAAAGCCGACCAGTATCATCTGTCCGAAAAATAACACGTGCGTAAACGCACGTGCATTTTCCGAACCCTGCCATAAAACCATACGGCCTCTACAACGTTTCTCCCGAACTTGGGAAACTGTCTGTGGGGGACTCTAATGACTCGTCAGTACCCTGGAAGTGGGTTTAACCACAAACCGTCAGCGGCACTAGCAATGCGTAACGGCTGCCCATGGACTGACCTCAAGGGAGGCCGATGAGCGAACTCATCCGGAAACCCTACTGAGCCTAACAGTGACAATGTATATACAGTCCGGTCCGTTCGTCTATGAGTATCGCATAACCACCTAGGGGGCTAGTAACGTCAGACCCCCAATAGCAGTATAAGTCGTGTCGGAGTGTAGCCCAATAACACCCTGAGATACTACTGGAGTACCTACCAGTAAATCTCCTGCCACGGCCGTGGGCTATGTGTAATGGCTCTCCTAAACACAGCACGATCTCGCCCCCAATACCGGAAGAGACGAATCCCCTGCCGATCAGCTCACGTGCCTCCATATGGCTCGGGACTGTACCCAAAAGCTACCTGTTTGCACGACTCCTTTGAGCCGTGGTAGGGTAGAAATCAAAGCACATTGGGAACTCACACGAGACAAATGATGACCTCAGGTCGATGAACTAACCTGTACACATGTCACCAGGAAACTGCTATCTGACGATAGGTATAGTACTAACTAGCAGATTCCCGGCGAGTCCTGTCCGGTGTACTCATAACCCAATGAGCACCTGTATACATCTTAGGTGATCCAACTGACACCAGTGGCTTGTGAGACCGGCCACCGCCCCTCGTCGGGGTCTCGACTGTATACACTAGTCTACTCCGGAGTATCGATGCCCTGTCTCGAAACTCCCACGACTAGGGACCACAATTAAGGATATGCATATAAACTACCCAACTCTCACGTATATGATCGCCATCATACTGTTGGTAGTAAAGCAAGATCCTAAGGGCTCTATCAAAGTGTAACATGTAATCAGTCACCTGATCATGTACACGACTGATAAAGGCAAACCAGATAGCATACTATCATCTCGAGTAAGACTGTCCTACCGGTATAGGTCCTCCGCAATCATTGCAATCACGTACCTGCGATCCAATAATTGACTATGAGGGCACTATCTCCAACAATCTCCCACTTGCACTCAAGGCTAATTATTGCAATGTCGACTACTCACAGCCCGTGTGAAACCGAACATCCAACTCCTCTACTAATCAGTTTCACAAAGCCCGTTTGTAAAACTATTGTGTTCGAGAAATAGCCTCAGTGAGTGGATCCGCCTAGATGTTTCTTTCTATATCTCTCTTAATCTCAAGTTCGCGGAGAAAGCCATCTCCCGAATCGAGTAATACCTGTCTTAGAATATGTCTGGATATCTGATGGGACCTAGTTCATAAATGAACTCCAAATCCAAACTTCTTAGACTGTATCGATCACTGAACCTAATCAGTATCGGGCACCATGCCACCCACAGTATCCTCTTGGACCACCTGTCCATAATACTGTTCCTCATCAGACGGAAAACTATGACTCTGACAATCACTCTGTCAACCATGTCACCTTTGAAGCCTGGAATGATAATCGTCTCCCGAAGGAGGCTGCCGTCATCAAATCCGTAGAACATGTACTTATGTTCTAAAACTGCTTCCTTATGTTTCTCCAGGATTGGATTAATACAAACTTATTGCATCTAGTGCAAAAACAACATCTGGTGTGGTACTTGACATCTCATGATTGACTCAATTGCCTAAGCAAGTGATCTGTCAATCATGCACATCCCTCTCCCCTTTAGTCTATACGACACCTTTAGAGAGGGTGACTCCATCACCTGCAGGTACACCACCATGCTAGGAGTCAACTATTCTAAAAACCATTAGAATACTGTCAAAGTACCTACATTGGGAAACTACCCAAATCCAGATCTAAAACCATAGATCCAGAAACCATAATGTCTGATATTATATCCATATCCTGTCTGGAGAAACAACTGTATGACGACCACAGTACAACCGATCGTAGTATAGGAATTTTACTTCCTACCTGTGTATGTCATCCAAATACCATGACATCACACTATACTACCTTCTTAACAGATCCATCCCCTATTCTGATTGAAGTCAAACCCATGACTTACACATCAAAACTAGATGATCTATCTCTGCTATAACTGCTCTAGTCTATAAATAGACATAAGCTACTTGCCGACCATGCTTCCGCTGCTCCCACTGACTACGACAACCCTCCTACCGGGTCTCATAACCTGGAACAACAGTAGTGTCAAGTCTGGGTAGATAAGAACCTCCCTGTCACCGTCCTTGAGCCTACCGAAGTACCTCTCGGGTGTCTGAGGTTACCCACCATATCTGTGGAGTGGCTAATGGAATATCAAACCTGATTGAATATATAGGTCCTATTAAATTTTCCGTAATCGTTCACGGTTCTGGAATCACTTCCAGTTCTACCATACTCCCACTACTGTTTTCTGAAAAAGATCCATTTTACTGAAACTGTGGCGAGTCAAGAACAATATCACTATTAATCTTCCAAATGGTAGAAAATCAACCCTCGTCATAGCCAGGGTCAACCCACAAACAGCCATTACAGAAACGTGCCCTGAGTTATCCAGAGTCTGGTTTCAAGCATAAGCTGGACAACTCCCCGTACCTTAATATCTTTTAAGGTACGATCCATTCTATATCCAATATAGAAACTTTGGCACTTATTTAATTGGAACCATATTCAAACCATGCAGCTGTCTCCAGTGCATATCAACTTAATGGAAAGAGGCTAATCAGCATTACTCAACTTAGGAATCCATCCAATTATGAGTAACCTGAAAGAGAAACACGTTTCTCAAAACCATCACTATCATCTGAATACCAATCACAAGAATCTACATCTTCGATCTCTTTGAAGAATCCCGATACTTATGATACCTGGTTCTCTACTTTATTCTTATACCCACAACTTCTCAAAACTTAGACCATGTATTTCTACGAAACACTTGTCTAAATACTAGAGAAGTTATAAGTAAACAGAACATAGTACGAGGACCTACCCCTTTGTCCTGATGGACACTTGGACAACATACAATACTCTGTATAAGTCCGCTGAGTTGAACAACTCAAAACCTGTGCATCGTTAGGTTGGAAACTGTACCCTGGCGATTTCCTCAAATATCACCAATTACAACGCATTCCGATATAATGAGGATGATCACCTAATTCCCAATATCTTACTCCCACTCATCATCTGTAAAACCATACAGATATGAGAATGAAACCTGGTAAATACATACCCTTGGAGTAAGTATCCAATCGGGAAAACAGTTTTCCTTTAACAATGCACTGAAACATGAAAATGTTTCGTAGGAGTATCTTGGTATTCATAGCAATGCCTCTTCCATAATCCAATTCATGACTTCAACCGTATATTTTATTGCCATCTCTCCAAATCCCTTTATTTGTCTTTAGTCGTTACCTTCTGTACACCATCGTTAGGCTAAATGGTTTTCTTCCTTCCCTACCGTTCGGCACCAGCCTATGGTTTGGAAGAAGACTATCCAGTAAGCATAATAGGTGTACCCTCCTAAACCAAGGAGTACTCGTATCTTGAGAGAAGGTGATGATAAAAGACAACTGAATAATACATTATTCCTTTAAAAGTGAAATAGGAGTGGCGATGAAGTACGCGGTTTTGGTCGTGAATGATATCGGTCGCAATTTACTTTGCCCTCTTTCTAATCCCTTTATTTTGTCTTTACATATTACCTTCTGCACACCCTACTTAGGCTAATTGGTTTTCTTCATTCCCTACCTTTCAGCACCAGCCTATGGTTTGGAATAAGACTATCCAATAAGCGTAATAGGTGTACTCTCCTAAACCAAGGAGCCCTCGCAACCTGAGAGAAGGTGATAATAAAAGACAACTTAATAAACCAATTCTATTTCTCCTGAACCTTGATCCATCCTCGAAGAAGTTCCTTCGAGTTCGTATATAACCATACGATGGATCTATCCAATGGAAGTGGATATCCGTAGTAATACGGGCGTTCTGAGAAATTCAAAGGGTAAAAGAAGGAGTGGCAATGACTTATGCAACATAGACAATCCAAAAGCCAGTATTTTAAGAAGGTTCGGTCAGCTTGGTCACTGAGTCATAGTCTAGGGTCGGTCAAAGGTCGCTGCCAAAGAGAGAGAGAAAAGAAACACTCTGCGTGCACTCTAACCTAGATCAGAATGGTTATCACTTTATCTAATCCGGAAACCTCCCACTGTCCTGTCAAATTCTCCTCCATACCTGAAAGAAGAATCAATCGGGATCACCCGAAGAGTAAACCAACTCATCAGTAGGAATCGGGATCCAACTCTCATCGCATGATAACGTGACGGAATCCACTCGCGTTATCATACTCCAGAAGGTATGCGCATGCCTGGCAAGTTTCAGTTTCTTTAGAAACTCCCGATAAGATTTTTACCTCATGCTCTTATGATCGTGACTAAAGGCCAACCCATCATAAGTCACATGTCAAGTTCTTCCCATCATTATCTTGTTAATTTGAACCCACCCGTACTCGCCCTTGACTAAGGGCCAACAAGGCTGTACGACTGTCCCAAACCAACGCATCTATCTATGCAACATATGAACACCCCAGCAGCTACCAATCACTATGTCCTAGCTAAGGGCCAGACCAACATAGCTTGAATACTACTGACCATTCACATGAAATGACGGAGGGCTACGGCTGTTTTTTGGCGAAAAACCTTTAACGTAATGAACTTGATCTCGTTGAAGGAACCTGATAGCTTTTTTTAAAAATATAGTGGCGAAAATCTTTTGCTAAAGAGGTCACTCCCGGTGAAGGGATCTCGGCTCTTTCCTCGTGGAATGAGGTGCAGGATATTCCACTGAATACCGCTATGCAAAGCAACATGTAATCGACTATAGTGAAGTTATTACCCTGATGCAAACTTCTGCCCAAGGGGTCAGTCCCGGTGAAGGGATATCGGCCCTTGCCCCGTCGAATGAGGTGCAGGATATTCCACTGAATACCGCTATGCAAAACAAAAGGAAACGTCTTTGCAATAACACTTTTTAAATTTGTTCCAACAACTATAAACAGGTTTGCTTTACTTTGCATTGATCAGAATCAACGCAGTCCCATCAATCGATCACACCAGAAAAGAACGAAAATAAAATGTACGTATATGCCATCCGCATTCGTCACTGGGTCCCGTCATCACCCGTTAGGTTACTTAACTAACGACAGAGCGGGGACTGGACTAGCGCGGGTGTAAAACATATACAACATCTAATATTATATAAACCAATATACAATAATCGCTCCAGGCGTGATAATATGCAACATTACAGAAAAGTAATAAGCATCACAGAATAATACAGATAATCTGGGATCCCCGGGTTTCACAGAGCCGCTGCTGAAACCAGACATTCCCCTGTCGTGTGGATATCCTGTGCAATGAAACCTAGACCCCTACGGGTGCGGCAAGTTACCCGCCAAAACCTGAAGCGAGGCAGCCCCCTACAGCAAAGTGAATGGACCACCCAGCACTTCACGGAATCCGGTAATCTTGGGCACCCCTCCTTGGGTCAACCTGTACCCCCTACGAGTGCGGAGAATAGTCTGCCAATTTTAGAGTGGGGCCCCTCTGCCTCTCAAAGCCATGAGATGCGGACCCGTTGCCCTCCAGAACCCGGCTATCCGTGCACTCCGTCTCGGGGCAAAACCTAGTACAGTAATGAAAAATAGTACAACAGGTACATCGACCGCAACCTGGTCGTGCCCCAAAAGAATATTATACAACAGGCAGTGACGGCAGTCCACATGTTGGACGCTCGCCCCGCAATATCAAATGTACAAATAAACTCAAACTGTACTACCATTGCATACTGCTATCCACCACGACAAATCCGCAACATCACAGCACAACACAGAACATCAACGCGAATGTCACGTTCGCAAACCCGTCTAAAAGAACTATAGCAATCAGACGCGGTTTACCGATCAAATGACATTCCCGGTCGGAGATATAATATAAGCACTGTAAAATAACATGTTTAAATTTCGATCGACTAAATATCATAAAGTGGGCCCCACGCAAATCTGTTGAACAGTAATAAAATCTGGGCCCAAAAGATATATACCAAAAACCCCAATTTCCAACATAGAATGCACTGTAGAAAATTGGCTAAGTGACGTCACTTTCCTGCGGCGGATCCGCGGCCAAACCCATGCTTGGGCCGCGGATCCGCGGCGGAACAGTCGAATCACTTGGTCGAATTTCTCCAGTATTCCTAAAAAACCCTGCTTGATTTTCTGGTATGGTCAAAATGACATTTGGACCAGTTTGAAAATTAACAGAAACTGTCAAATTGGAAAAATGCGATTTTTGATTTCCGGTTCGATCGATGTTTTAAACGCGTTAGCACAAGTTAGTATAGCAAAATAGTGAGGCTCTGATACCACTGTAAGTCTACGTTAGCGCCCCGGCCGTCTACAGACGCCAAATGCGGAACCAAAGACTTTTTAACTGGCGCTATCGTATACTTTCACCCGGATCTTCCATTATTGCTAAACTAACAAACTGTAAAGAGTGTAGAAAGGTTATACCGAACGATCCGAGTCCTTCGTTCTTTAACCATCATCCCACGCTCCGTTGCGGCTGCTCCGATCTCTTCGATCTCCGATCTGCTCGTCCAGGTGGCACCACATCACTGATTCTTTAAACGGGCTCCCGCCTCTGACTTGAGGCAACTCGGTCGTCAAGTTTGCTAAAAGAGACGACCAAGAATGATGTAGAGAATGAGTAGATGACTTTGTCTCACTTCGTCCAAGACCATGGACGAACGGTTAATGAAGTTGCCGTGGGAATCGGGTGATGGAATGAAATGAGCTGTGAAATTCCATACACCCCAAATACTATCATAATCTTTTAACAAATGAAAACCATCAAGTGAGAGTGAGAGAGGAGGGGCCGGCCATTTATAGGTGGAGGGAGGTGAGTGTAGGAGAGGGGAGAGTAACTTTAAGCAAAAGATCTTTAACAAATATCTATCATGCAAACAAAAGGAATTAATGGTAAAGGGTGACTCATAAAACACATCATCAAAAAACCATTTATACACTAATGAGTCATGAAGCCTAGTCATCATCTAGAAGCTCCTAGAACCTTCCACACACTCATGACTCACTCTCATCCAAGAAAAGATAAATCCGTCTTTAACCGAATGTTAAAAGACGGCTGATAGAAAACTGGAAACTGGCAACTTCCAAAAGTGATCCTGAAACAACTTTCAGGATAACCCCGTAACTATATAAATATACCCGCATTTGTATTACGACCGAATACAAATGCAACTGAGACAAAGATATTATACCTACTCAATACAATACTCGGATCCGGCTTAAACCAAAGCCGACCAGTATCATCTGTCCGAAAAATAACACGTGCGTAAACGCACGTGCATTTTCCGAACCCTGCCATAAAACCATACGGTCTCTACAACGTTTCGCCCGAACTTGGGAAACTGTCTGTGGGGGACTCTAATGACTCGTCAGTACCCTGGCAGTGGGTTTAACCACAAACCGTCAGCGGCACTAGCAATGCGTAACGGCTGCCCATGGACTGACCTCAAGGGAGGCCGATGAGCGAACTCATCCGGAAACCCTACTGAGCCTAACAGTGACAATGTATATACAGTCCGGTCCGTTCGTCTATGAGTATCGCATATCCACCTAGGGGGCTAGTAACGTCAGACCCCCAATAGCAGTATAAGTCGTGTCGGAGTGTAGCCCAATAACACCCGGAGATACTACTGGAGTACCTACCAGTAAATCTCCTGCCACGGCCGTGGGCTATGTGTAATGGCTCTCCTAAACACAGCACGATCTCGCCCCCAATACCGGGAGAGACGAATCCCCTGCCGATCCGCTCACGTGCCTCCATATGGCTCGGGACTGTACCCAAAAGCTACCTGTTTGCACGACTCCTTTGAGCCATGGTAGGGTAGAAATCAAAGCATAGTGGGAACTCACACGAGACAAATGACGACCTCAGGTCGATGAACTAACCTGTACACATGTCACCAGGGAACTGCTATCTGACGATAGGTATAGTACTAACTAGCAGATTCCCGGCGAGTCCTGTCCGGTGTACTCATAACCCAATGAGCACCTGTATACATCTTAGGTGATCCAACTGACACCAGTGGCTTGTGAGACCGGCCACCGCCCCTCGTCGGGGTCTCGACTGTATACACTAGTCTACTCCGGAGTATCGATGCCCTGTCTTGAAACTCCCACGACTAGGGACCACAATTAAGGATATGCATATAAACTACCCACGTATATGATCGCCATCATACTGTTGGTAGTAAAGCAAGATCCTAAGGGCTCTATCAAAGTGTAACATGTAATCAGTCACCTGATCATGTACACGACTGATAAAGGCAAACCAGATAGCATACTATCATCTCGAGTAAGACTGTCCTACCGGTATAGGTCCTCTGCAATCATTGCAATCACGTACCTGCGATCCAATAATTGACTATGAGGGCACTATCTCCAACAGTCTAAAGTCCTTAGTACAATGAAAAAAAAGAAAAAAAAGTGTGAATAAAGAAAAAAATGAACACTGGTTTTTGTGATTACTTAAGGCTAAAAAATAGAAAAATATTTAGCGAGGTGCTTCATCACCTAGTGCCTTAGACCAACTGGTTTGGGAGTCACTGCTAAAACCTTGGGTGTTACAAGACTAGGAAGTACGCTTTAAAGTGTAAACCCATTTTGTAATCGGTCATTGGTACCTCAAGAAGTATTAACGGTCGCATGAAGGATGTGTAAGCAAAATTCAATTAAAAATTCACCAATTAATAAGTACTTTGGACAACGGACAAGGGTATGATTGCTTGATTTGAATTTCCAAGTGTAGTGGTGATTTATACACACACGTGGGGATATGTGATAAGAGTTTAGATAAGAGAAAGGAATGAAGAATAGAACTTGTATCTTTAGTAGAGTTGATAGAAATTCCTAAGTGGAGATGGAAACCTAGAAGGAAAACTTAAGAGATGCCGAAAGCTAAGTAGGTCTACAGAACATATATAATCTTAAGTTAAATGATGAGGAAGTATGAAGAATGTGGGTGGATAATTTACAAGTAGAAGATAATAGAATTCCTTGTTGGAAAACTTAATTGGAGAATTAAAGTCAATGGGCCGGATTGATAGGATTTTGTGGGTAGTATCCGCTGAAAACCCTCAGGAGACGACACGCCTCCTATTAGGGACACCTAGAGGTTTAACGGCTTGTTGCACTAGCTCAGTGCAATCGCGTTTCGCTGCGAAAGTGCGGTTAGGTTTTTGTAGAGAATAAAACATAAGTTTGCTCGAGGACGAGTAAAAGATAAGTTTGGGGGTATTTGTTCATCTCATAATATTGCATTATTATATTCCCCATTCTTATGCATTTTACAATAAAATAGGTGCTTTTGACCCATGTCTGCTACATATTACAGGTTACAGGTTCTTGGACAGAAAACAGTGAAATCGATGAAAAGACGATGCAAAAGTGGACTTTGACCAACAAACAGAAGACTCTTGATCGAGCCTACATCAAAGATAAAATTCACAAAGTACAAGGCAATGCAAGATCCAAGATTACAAAGCGAACGGTTAAAAGTCCACCGCAATTGTTCACTGGAGATCTGGAAGAAACATAGAAGCTATTTTAATAATAGAACCAAATAATAAGGAAGCCCAAAAACAGAAGAGCCAACAAAGGAAATTTCAAGGCCCAATACTTCCTTTTAAAGAGACAGAGACATAAAATTTTACCAAAGCTTGGAGTCTACTTTGACTAGGTCTTCCTAAGGATATTTTGGTAAATGTAGACATGCGAATCAATTGTAACCTAGGGTTTCCTATTCTCTATAAATAGGAACACTAAATCATTGTAAAGGCTATGCCTCTCTATGCCTCCTTTTAATAATAAATTCCAGAATTCTTCGGGAGAGCATCGGTGCCTCTTTTCAATTCATGAATTCAGATCTGACAACCTGCGTTGATGTTTGGAGAAAGCCATCTGTAAGTAGTTTTATTTAATTGCTCTAGTTTAGATTTTTAATTCTTTGCCCAAGGTAGATTTAATTCCTTGCCGTAGATAATTGTTTAGAGTTATCTTTGGGGAAGACTTTTGAGAGATGAGATCTCTCATCCCTTTCTTACCCATTATATATTTTCAATAGGACTCCATGCATACACGCACACACCGCACCCTACGGCACCCTATCCCTCGAGGTAGCGGTGATACCGTAGTATAAAGGCCCGGTTGTACGCATTTTCCATAGAGATTAGGGTAAGGATCTCTAAAGGAAGGACAAGAACCTAGAGGAAGGAACACCTTCCCGAATGGATCTAATCCCCTTTATTGATAATTACCATAACTCCTCATAGATCTTCATTCGGGTATAGAAAGCGTTGAGATTTACTTGCATTTCCAAACCATCCCTAAGCCTAACCTTAGCAAGACTAGATCTAGATAATCTTAGATAGATAGATTTAGATTTTAGATTTAATAATCAATCCGAACACCCTTCGGAATTAACTCGTTTGCGCGATTAGGAGATTCACAACATCCCTGTGGACTGACCCGTATTCACCGGCTAGCTGCAAAGCGACGCCGTTCTTGATTGCGGTTATAGATAGTTTTTGAGATAAATCATAGCCCATCGAGAAATGGGGTCAAATCCCTCAAGATTCGCAAGAAAGCATGGGTACGCCGAACTTGGTATAGGAGATGAAAACGTAACGGTCTCTTGTACGGTCGGAACGATAGGAAGGACGAAAGGGAGTGAATTAGGGATAGTCTCATTCTCATCGTAGTAAACTGTCTCGAACTTGAAAGATTCCAACAAGGGTTCGAAACGACTGTAACCAACCGAGTCTGATGGTTCAACTAACTCATCAGAAAATTCAAAGCCCTCAAACTCGGGCGGTGAGTCATCAACATCGTCCGAAAAAGTGAAACACTCGTAAGTGTTATCGGCTGTGAGAACTGTGTCAGATTCAAAGGAAAATTTTTCAAGCTCACAGTCTTCAAGCGTGATATTAGGCGTGGTCGGAACGATGGAAAGGAGGGAGGGAGATTTAGTTAAAGGTTCAAGAGGATGAATTGGAAAATCGGACACATCAAACAAAAATGGTTCAACCTCAATATATCCTCAATACTCTCCTCATAATACTCCTCAATATTTAGCTCATCCATGCTATTATCATCAAAATCAAGACGCATATGAAGTTCGGGAGAAACATCTAATGACTCGGGATGATGAATTGGACATAAAATTTCAATCAAATCTACTGGTTCATCATCCAAAATATTCCCGGCGTCTATATCCTCAATCAAATGAAAATCAATTTTTTCTGACACCTCATCAAAAGCATGGATATTTATCAATTCAGGTTCTAGATTGGAGGTGTAAAGATCAAATGGATTAGGTGCGGTTTCACTCGAAAGGGGTTCCTCATAATCTGGCAAATCAAGCACTACAAAATCGCACAACTCATCATTTTGGACACATGTTTGAAAATTGGAGTTGTTGGATTCAATTGGGTATGGGTAGGTTTGATTTGGAAATCCTCTCACATTCTCACTCTGTCCAACCGCCTCCTTATACATTGAAAAATTTGGAGCTAGCGGGAAACTAGCTACCGGTTCACTAGGTTGCATAAGGACGGCCACGGACACATCCACATTCCTAATCATTTTGTTTGTTACTGCAATGTACGCCTCCAACGACTATTCCAAACTAGACATGGGTTGTGAAGGGGTTTTGGTAAAAGATTCGAAATTGTTTGGATACATGAAACTCCCAAATGGCTGTGGAGAAGCAATGTCTAGTGAAGGTGGGAAAGTCGGGTAGGACTGGTAGGAAGTGGATGGTTGGACAGGAGTAGGATCAACATGTGGATAAAAAGGTGAATGGACTTGTTGATCCCTAGAACTAGATGTGTGGAGAGGGGTGAAAGATCGGCTACGAGATTGAGCAATATGCTCAACAATGGACATCGGTCTAGGAGTTACAGCAGGACTTGGAAAAGTGGTGTCAACGTACGAAGGTGGTGAAGGTTGACATGGTTGACACAAAATAGGTTGCAACGTCAAACTGTTTCTCCTAGACGCTTCTATTTGATCTTTCAAAAAAAATTTGGGCATGGAGGGGTCATCCTTAAATCAACCGAAACAATTGACGTACGAGGCAAAGTTAGGTTTGGGATACCAAAGTTCGGAAAGTGATTTACGGTGTAGGGTACCCATGATAGAAGAAAGGGAAAAGAAAGAAGGTTGGGTGGTGCAAGGGTTTCTTAGCGCAAAAATTTGCAAGTTGTTAAAAAAAAAATTCCTTTTTCTGCTTGCTCTTTATTTGGAAATTTTGCAAAAAGATTTTCGATAGAAGATATGCAAAACAGAAAAATATTACTTGCAATCAATTTCTATTTTAAGCCAGGCGCAAAGAATCCTACACAAGATTGTTATTTGGAAGGGGAGATTTTTTTAAGCGCAAAGAATCCTGCAGAATATTTGACAAAAGATATATGGGGATTGGCAGAAGAGGGAAAAGGGGAGCAAACAGTGCAAAATTCGCGCGCTTACGTGGCAGATGGACCGCAGAACCTCGGCGGGAGAGCGCTTGCTTGGCGAATTAGCGGCGCGGTGGAGGCTTCAGATCCCTAGAAAAATTCTGATGTTCTGATTTTCCAATCCCTTTCTGTTCTGATGCACCTTTTTCTGTTTCGCACTCTGTAATTTTCCAGATCCGTCGATCCTGCAAAGATTCACAAAAAATACCCTTTCTAAAAAATAACAGATGATATATTTTTATTTATTTATTTTTTGATTTTTTAGTTTTTATGATTTTTTTAATTTATATTAACCCGAAATTGCAAAAAGGAAATAACACGCCATCCCCGGCAACGGCGCCATTTGATTGATCTCAAAAACTATCTATTAACGCAATCAAGAACGGCGTCGCATGTAGCTAGCCGGTGAGTACGGGTCGGTCCACAGGGATGTTGTGAATTTCCTAGTCGCTCAAACGAGTTAATTCCGATAGGAGTCGGATTGATTTATTAAATCTAAAAACTAAATCTATCTATGCTAAGATTATCTAGATCTATATCTTGCTAAGGTTAGATTTAGGAATGGTTTGGAAATGTAAATAAATCTCAACGCTTTCTATACCCAAATGAAGATCTATGAGGAGTTATGGTAATTATCAATAAAAGGGATTAGATCCATTCGGGAAGGTGTTCCTTCCTCTCGGTTCTTGTCCTTCCTTTAGAGATCCTTACCCTAACCTCCATGGAAAACACGCGCAACCGGGCCTTTATACTACGGTATCACCGCTACCTCGAGGGATAGGGTGCCGTAGGGCGCGGTGTGTGCGTGTATGCATGGAGTCCTATTAAATATATAACGGGCAAGAAAGGGATGAGAGATCTCATCTCTCCAAGCCTTCCCCAAAGCTAACCCTAACAACCGAGGAGACTACTCGCTCATTAGGGAATTTAAAAACATTTATCTAGGGCAAAGAATGAAAAATTACCTAGGTCAAGAATTGAAATTAACTACTTACTTTACAGATGGCTCTCTCCAAACATCAACACAGGGTTGTCAGATCTAAATTCATGAAATGAAAAGCGGCATCGATGCTCTCCAAAAGAAATCTGAATTTTATTCATAAAAAGAGGCATAGGGAGGCATACAATGAAAAGAGGCATCGATGCTCTCCAACTCCATTTCGCTTGAACCAGGAAACCTCTGTGTAGGACTCTAAAGACTCGTCAATACGCCGGCAGTAGGTGATGATCATATCAAACACCCACAAGCCGCAAGCGGTCTGCTAAACGTAACGGCCATCCGGGTATTGAGTGATCAGAAGATCAACAAGAAAGCCTGCTCGTACTCCTGCGAATCCAATCAGTAACACTATCGTATAGTCCGGTCTCTTCGTCTGATATGTCGCATATCACAGCCTGGGAGTGGTGTAACGTCAAACCCCAATAGCCTGATAAGTCATGATGATGCAAGCTCCATAGCCTGATAAGTCATGCCGATGCAAGCTCCATAACGGTTCGAGAAACTACTGATAACACTTAGCAGTAGATCTCAGCAACCCTGGCCAGGGATTTCCTGTTATGGCCAATCGAGCATAGTGCAACATCAACTCCCTATACCGGGAGAGACGAAACCCCTCCTATTGCTCATTGCCTCCATGTGACTAGAGATTGTACCCAAAAGCCACCGTTTTGCACGTTCTATTGAACGTGGTAAGGTCGAAATCAAAACATAGTGGGAATCACATAAGACTCTATGACGATCTCGGGTCTACAGACTAACCTGTACCAGTGTCACCAGAGAAATGCTATCCGATGATAGGTACAATACCATCTAGGAGTACTCGACGAGTCCGTCCAGTGTACCCAATCTCCACTGAGCACCCGTATACCATCATTGATGTCAAACACCGATAGATATGGGATCATCCATCGCCCATCATATCGGTAAAGATGCGTATACGCTAGTCTATTATGGAGTATCGATGCCCTATCTTGATACTCGCTCGACTAGGAACAGTTATAGGATATACTCATTGACTACACTGGCCCCACTAGTATGATCTGCATCATAGTCCTAGTAGTCAAGTACATATCCTAAGGGCTTTATCAATATGTGAGAGCAAGACAGTAAACAAGTACAAGTCCACATGTTAAGATAAAGAGCAACCAGATAGCGTACTATCATGTTGAGCAAGAAAGTCCTCCCTGTATATGTCCAAGCATCCACTACAATATACATCACATGTACAGTAATGGCCTCTAGGGCATACATATAACTAACAAACGTTGGTTCCGCTCTATCTTATAACTGTTATAAGTCTGAGCAGGATATAGGGGAATATCCGGATTCCCACGCCACCCAAACGAGGAATGAGCATGCTGATGTATCTTCTTCGGGTATGTTAGTTACCGAGAACTGTTTCTCAGTACACTCTACGTCCTGGGTATTAGATACCGGATCGGGATTCCACATATATAATATATTACATGGGCTAAAGAAAGGTAGAGAATTGGGAATAGGTGAACATTCTGTAAGAGTAGAGAATGGTGCAAATGTTGCAGCCAAAGCAGTTGGCGTATATCATCTTGTATTACCGACTGGTAATACATTGATTCTGAATGAATGTTATTACATACCGAACCTGATATGCAATATTATATCAGATTCTTTATTAAGTAAAGAAAAATATAATTTTGTATTGCAGGATAATGTTATGAACATTTTCCTAAATCAAAAGTTGATTAGATCAGGCTTGTTAAGTAATGGAATATACATTCTAAATCAAACTACGGTTCTCAACGTACAGAACACACACAAGAGGAAAAATTCCGAAATGAATGAATCTTTCTTGTGGCATTGTAGACCATGTTATATCAATGCGACACGACCAGCTAAGTTACATAAGGATGGATATTTGAATCTGTTCGAATTTACATCTTATGAAACTTTCCAGTCATGTCTCAAAGGCAAAATGACTAAAACTCCGTTTACTGGACATGGAGAAAAAGTTACTTGTAACATTTCAGAAAAATAAAATATTATTTTTGGGAATTTTTTTTAAATAATAAATATTATGAATATTTTGATAATGCGGTATAATTAAATACCGATAAATTGGGTAATATTTGGAAAATTATAAGAATTACTGAAATGAGAGTGTTTCATATGGTATGAGCATTTATAGAATTCTAAATACTCATTTGTAAAAAGGGTTACGTGCTAAACTCGATTAATGTTCACTAATCATGCATTGATATTTTTTTTTTTTGTGCATGTGACATGCACCATGTCTTATTAAAAAAAATTTTACATTTCTTTTGTTGTTTACCATGCCTCCTTTCTCTTAATATTTAGTTTTGTTTTGTTTTGGGTTAAATTTTAAAACAAAATTTAGAGAGAAAGGGAGAGAATTCTAGAGAATTCCAATGGTTTTGGGAGAAAGATAGAGAGAATTCTAGAGAATTCCAAGAGTTTTATAAACCATGGCCTTATTTTCTTCATTCCATTTTCTTCTTCTCCTCCTCTCATGGCTGCCTCTCTCCCCCATCACCTCTACCCCCTCACTAAAACCCCAAATCCACATTAAAACACCATCTTCCCTTCACAAAATTAATCCCTAGCTCACTACAAGCTTGAGGGTGTGATCAAGTCAGGACTTTGGGGATCTTGGGCAACTCAAGAAAATTCTTGAGTTGCCAAATAAGCTAATTTCATCACTATTAGAGTAGTATTTCATTCTATTAGCTTCTATTGTTAGTTTAGAATCGATATATCGAGTTTTTGTGAACTTTGAAAATTTCAAGTTAGGGTTTTGAAGTAATTTTGAATTGAGATAGTGTAATAGAGGCTAGTGGAGACCATACAACCCCAGTTGTGATTGTATAGTGAACTAAAGTAGAGATTAAAACCCCAATTAGCAAATTTAGAAACCCCGATGTCGGAAAATTATGGAAATTGTGTTGGAATTTGGTGATCTGCTATAACCCGGGTGACCTAAAAATTTTTTAGCGAACACAGAGAGATGTGCATGTGTTATGGATCATTCCCTGAAGAGCCGAGCCTTTATACCCAAACTTGGGCCGCATATTTAATCGATATGGCCGAAATTTGCGGCCATATTTTGGACTTAGGTTGTGATCTTTTGTGGGAATCTAAATCATCTGATAACTAGACCTCTCATATATGCAAAATTGGCTAATTCAACCTAGGGTAAAATCTGGAGGTGTTTTCTTGAGTTGCTGCTTCGTTATGCGACTTCGTTTTAAATTTGGTTTTGGTATTTGGGTTTTTAACTTGATGGTTTGATGTTTGTACATCGACTTCGAGAATTTGTTTAGCTTTTCTTGCATGTATAGACCATAAAACCTATGTGTGATTCGTATGCCGTTTTTGTTTTCGTACGCGAATTTGTTTATGATACAATATATGTGATATGTAGGTACCTCCATGTGGATTTCGTACGGCAGGGGAAGAGTATGACGACATCAACTTCGGCAGGCAAGGATTCAGGTGAGTAGATGTATATCTACGGGGGAAGTCGGGTGGATGGCGTATAGCACCCCCGCAACTTCGTATGATATGACGTGGTCCTGAGATAGTTATATATAGATATGTTATTGCGAGATACGAATACTGAGCAAGAAAGGTTCTAGGATGACTATGGAATGAAATTTTGGGTATTTTGGATGACAGTCCTCCTATTCTAGTCCTTAGTCGCGAGACCCTAAAGTATAGGTTAGCGCGTGCGCACACACACACATGTTTTCTAGGTCTACAACATATACACGTGACATGAAAATGTTATGTGATATTTAGGGAAGAGTGGATATGATCGGGCATGATGCCGTAAGACATTTGATATGTGATCGAGTTATGATATGAGATATGATATGATACTAGCGGATCGCTGGGCGACGAGAAATATATTTATGTATACGATAAAATATGTGATGACATTGGAATGTATGAGACATTAGATCAGTAACTAGATCATGATATTGTTTGACAATGTTACCATGTGAATGAATGATATATATATATATATATGATAGTTGACATATGATCAAGATGTGATATGAAATATGGTATGATATTTATAACGGATCGTTTGGGCGATGTGTATTCATATATGATGATATGTGTTGATGATATCGGAATATACGAAACTTTAGAACAGTACTTAGATTGTGATATTGATTGATGACGATACCCAAATAAATGATGATGTAAATATGATAGTTGACCGGTAACCCGATTCTGAGATGCCGTACGATGGATTTTACCGTACGAGGTATGGATGTGATGATTGATCCGTACTCTTGACTTGAGGAAGTTGTATTATGTACGTGATGCTATTGAGGCTGGATCGCCAACTACTAGAGATATCGACTCGGACGTTAGATGGATTCTTATTACCTATCAACTAGTTTCTTTAGTTTAGTTCCTTAGTGGGTTAGATGGATACTAGGTTAGGCTCGAGTCATATTTATTTTCAAAACTAACGAATCGTGCGCATTTTTAAAGACAGCCTAAGGGATACTACGGATTTTTCAAAAGACATATCTTTTCTATAAAACCCCGTAGCCCCTGCTTTTCTAAAAACCACGATTCGGTTATTTCAAACAACAAACTATATGACTCGTGGTTAGATATGTATATTCTAAATGTGCGTTTAATACACATTCACCGTTATATTCATGTGCATTGTATGTTCATACATATGTTTCTTTAGCTAATATGAAACCCTGCCTGTTAGGACACCAGCACCATTACCGATGATGCGCATGTTCCACATACACTTATTTGCCAGCTCACACACATCATCATCGATAATTTCCATGTCACGTACACTTTAGAACATATTATCTCATTGATATAATCAGTTAAATGATAGTTCCTATTAGTTATATGTATGCCCTAGAGGCCATTACTGTATATAGGATGTATATTATAGTGGATGCTGGGACATATATAGGGAGGACTTTCTTGCTCGACATGATAGTATGCTATCTGGTTGCTCTTTATCTTAACGTGTACACCGATTGTCTCTCTGTTACATGTTGGTAAAGCCCTTAGGATGTGTACTTGACTACCTGGACTATGATGCAGATCATACTAGTGGGGACATGGTAGTCCATAACTACATCCTTCAAGGTCCCTAGTCGTGGGTGTATCGAGACAGGGCATCGATATACCAGAGTAGACTAGCGTATACCTTCTCGACCCATATAGATGGGCGATGGATGATCCCATATCCATTGGTGTTTGACATCAGAGATGATATACAGGTGCTCAGTAGAGACTGGGTACACTGGACGGACTCGCCGAGAACTCCCAGATGGTATTATACCTTACATCAGATGGCAGTTCTCTGGTGACACTGGTACAGGTTAGTCTGTAGACCCGAGATCGTCATAGAGTCATGCGTGATTCCCACTGTGCTTTGATTTCCACCTTACCACGTCCAAGAGGGCGTGCAAAACGGTGGTTTTTAGGTACAGTCCCGATTCACATGGAGGCAATGAGCGATAGGAGAGGATTCGTCTCTCCCGGTATATGGAGTTGATGTTGCGCTGTGTTCGATTGGCTATAACCGGAAATCCCTGGCCAGGGTTGCTGAGATTTACTGGTAAGTGTTATCAGTAGTATCTCGAACTGTTATAGACCTCATATCGACACGACTTATCGAGCTACTGGGGTCTGACGTTTACCACCCCTAGGCAAGATATGCGACATATCAGACGATCAGACCGGACTGTACGGTAAGTGTTACTGGTTGGATTCACAGGAGTGTGAGCGGGCTTGCTCGTTGAACTTCTGATCGCTCAATACCCGGGTGGCCGTTACGTTTAGCAGACCGCTTGCGGCTTGTGGGTGTTTGATATGATCATCACCTGCTGCCGGCGTATTGACGAGTCTTTAGAATCCTACACAGAGGTTTCCTGGCTCAAGCGAAACGAAATAGGAGCGCATATGAGATATGTGCGGGACCGAGAATAATACCAGTTATGTGATACTGAATTCTATTCTCGCGATCTGTATCATTGGACGGTTATATGAGATATAGCCGGGTTACCGAATCAAGTGTTGATTCGATACATTGATACAATTGATATTAGTCGGTTATATGCAGTATGACCGGATCATTAAATCAAGTGTTAATTTAATGATTTAATATATAATTATATATCTGATATATTACTTTACATTAACTAGTATTTGTTCACTTAAGATTGATTTTCTCACTTGATTGTGCACATTGTATATATGATATATGTTTGTGCACTAGTTTGTATCATGTTTGATGATACATGCAAACTTGGGTGTGTATATGCTTTAAACCATGTTTAGGTTAATGGTTAGGGTTTTAACTTATTTATTTATTTTATTTATTTACTTTTGGTAAAAATAAAATGGTGGTTATCTTTGTTTTATGCAAGAAGCTTCATGATGCTTCATGCATCTTTGAAAAGTCTACCATTTTGTTTTTTCCTTAACCCTAACCATTTACCTAAACCCTAGTTTATTCTCTACATTAGTTACACTCACCCATGGTTGCTAAATGATAAGCATCACTTGATTTTCTATTTTGATATTATTAATTCTTTTTCTTTCTTCTTCTTCTTCTTCTTCATGAAGAAAAGAAAAGCTTGCTAGAAAATTCTAAGTGATGAAATCAAGTGAGAAATCCAAATCCACAGTGAACCCACTTCCTATTTCTTCATCCTCTACCACTTGTCATGTTGTATAGGGTGTTTTCTTCACTTGGTCATGAACCTTGTGAAGATGGAGCTTGAGTTTGAGTCGCCTCGACGTAGATCATCTTTGGCATCGAAGTCAACGACCTAGCCCGCTCATTTCTCCGATGAAACCAACGCTAGAGTCCGTGATTCCGATGATCGCAGCGGAGGGACGTCTACACGGAGCTTTGGAAGTGGAGGACCGGATCTACAAAGGTTGTAATCCCTTTCTCTTTTTAGTAAAGTTGTTTGCTAGCTTCTAGTTTCGCCTATCCTCTAGTTAACGATCTTGCATTAGGGTTTCTCGGCACATAAATTTTTGAATTTGGCATGGTTGATGCCTTGTGGAACCTCTTGAGTGTGCCTAGGAACCCTACAGTGGTATCAGAGCCTAGCTAGAGCTTTAGGCGATGTGTAGACGAAGTTAGAAATCCGATCGAACCCGAAACCCTAATCGAACACCCTTCTCTGTAAATTTTTTCAAAACTGTGATTTTTGTGAATTAAAAATACTCAGAAAAATCAGCAGGGTTTTCTAGGAGTTACTGTGCAACACGTGTCCCTAACACCTCTAAAGCGCCGCGGAACCGCGGCATTAACATGCTATTGGCGGCGGTTCCGCGGCCGTATGTAAAGAACAGGTACTCAGTTTTGCACAGTAACCTCCGTATATGATTTCTGATTCTTCTGGAAATTTTTAATTATACTCAAGAGTTGAGTTATCTGGGGTGTTTTGGGGACTCGTTGATTTGATCGGATATTTTAACTTTGTTTATGTGTTTTCCGGGTAATTTTAGAACATGTTGAAAAGTTCGACCGGATATAAATACTCATTTTTTCCCGACACGGGAAATTTCCAAGTGTTGGATCTTTCCGTGGTTTAAGAACGTTCGAAGTAGTGCAAGTAACGCGATGGACCTTCTAGAAGACAACAAACCTTAACTCGATTATGTGACCGTCTTGAACTGCCCTTTGAACCTTAGGGTTTGGGGCAGTACGGCGTGCCATATGTGAGGCATTGGCTTGACCCTTCTACGGCCGGACCGTTGGTACTGAGGTATGAAGTGAATGTTTTTAGACTTATTTCATGTGTTGAGCTGTTTCGGGAAAACTTGGGAGTTTGATTGTTCGATCGGAAAGTTTAACATTGTCTATTTATCTGGAATATGATACAATATTTGGAATTCACAAGTAGTTATGAGATAACTAATATTAATGTTATAAACATAGCAGTCTCACTTGATCGGTTGCCACGGAATTTTGATGCGATCAAAATTCCGTCGCAATCACGTAGCGTACGCGGATACTCGCCGGATAAACTTAATAGACAGCTACACCCCATAGCCCCGACCAAGTGACTGTAGGAGAACCCCGTCGCCGAAAGCATCCGTTCGGGTGCTCGCGGCAGCGGTGTTCCGCCTTGGTGCACTTCGTCGACGGCATCAGGGGTGCGGCCGTCTACTAAAGTTTGCGACGAGCATTCGATCAGAATGTCGGGAATCTTGTTGAATTGCCCGATTTGATATTGAAAAGAGTTTTCGATAATGAGACTAAAATGCGGGGTTTATAATTGTTAGGCATGCGATGTCTAAGGAATTCATTTGGTTAGGCATGCGATGTCTAAAGAGGTTGCGGATTCCAACTGTTGTAATTTTACACTTTCTTTTCTGTGACCGTAAGTGTAATATGTGATATCGCCGGTTTCGTTGCTATATTTCAACGACAATTGGGATGGGCATATTTACTTACGTTGATGACATGTGATGTTATGTGTTGCTGGATATGTTATATTGGATCGTCGTGTTTGAATAGCCGGGGGTTTTATGTGAGATGAGTGTTTTTCATTTTCATTCATGTAAAAACTTGTATGTAATATTCTTTTATTGGGGCACTTCCAGGTTGCGGAAGATGTCACCATTTGTATATTATTTACTTTTCCGCACTAGGATAGACCCAAGGAGGAGAGCACAAGTAACCGGGTTCTGGAGTCCAGTGGGAGACCAACTCGAGGAGTCGAGTCCGGGTCTCCTAACTCTAGAATTGGTAGGGTTGCTTGCCGCTCTCGTAGGGATCTAGGAGTGTGGGTTTGGCTATTCATCGCGACCGTGGAATCCGTGTTTTATAGAGGCTCAAAATAAAACACGGCCGTCCTAGTATATCCAATATTTCATATGTTTCTTCTGCTGCGATATCTGTGATGTGATCAAGTGATGTTCTGTGATAAATGCTGTATATAGTATATATGATATATTATATAGACGTTACTTATGTTTTACACCCGCGCTAGCCCTACCCCGCTCTGTCGTTAGTCACCTAACCTAACGGTACATGAGGGGACATCGAGGCGAATGCGGATGGCATAAGTGTCCGTCGTATTTATCTGTGATGTTTAGGTGCTTAAATGATGGGACTTCATTAATATGATTAATGAAAATATAAAAGAAACCTAAAAGATATTGTGGAATCAAATTTTCAAAAACAGGTAGCTACAGTTCTTGCTTTGCATCGCGGTTTTCCTTGTAGAACATCCTGCACCTTATTCGATGAGGAAAGGGCCGAGATCCCTTCATCGGGAGTGACCCCTTTAGCAATAACTGGCAGATGCTACACACTCGGTTTGTCTTTTGATTGCTTCTATTGTTTCTGCTTTGCATAGTGATATATATGATATATCCCGCACCTCATTCGACGAGGAAAGGGCCGACGATCCCTTCACCGGGAGTGACCCCTTTAGCAAAACTAGAAAAGCCTCAAAAACACTCCATTTTAAAATCATTTGATTCTACAACGATATCAAGTTCATTACGCAATAGGTTTTCAGAAAAACCTGTCGTAGCCCTCCGTCATTTCAGATAAGTAGTAGTTAGTATTCGTGCTGCGTTTGTTGACCTTTGTCAAGGCGTAGTGTGGGGTAGCTGAGTAGTGCTTATCTGCTTATGCATATGGTGCAGATTGGGTTAGGGTAGTCGTACGACCTTGTTGGCCTTTGTCAAGGGTCGTGCGGGTGGGTTTAATTCAATCAAGAAATGACGGGTTGAACTTGACTAGCACTTATGATTTGTTGACTATGTTAAGGTCATATAGCTGCTAGGGGCAAAATATTATCGGGAATTTCAAGTGTTGAAATTTGCAATGAGATTGCATACCTTCTATGAGATAGTTGGATCCCGATACCCGCTGCGAGTAAGAGTTACTCTTGGGAGAGTTTTACACATTACAATTAGCCGATCAAGTAGGTGTCTTGAAAAGTGTTAACGAGGTTACGCATCTGGGAAAACGAGGTTTACTTTAATTAGGTTCGTGCGAAAGCACGGGGGACCTCCCTCAAAGTACCGACACTGGCGTGGCTGAAAGATTGGCGAACTTGTAGAGTGTAATTAATCCCGGCTAGTCTTTCCTTTTAAGGTTTGAAGGAAGATTTGATAAAAACAGTAGGAGCCATCCTGATTAGATAAAATAATAACCAATCTATTCTTGCAAGAGCGCACGCAGAGTGTTTTCTTCTCTCTCTCTCCTGGTAGCGACCATATCATGCCTTAATTAAGATAATAAAACGGATGTATTGACAGAACCCGCTTGTTATACTGAGCTGGGGAACATTGGTCCCGCTCCAACTTATAACTGTTATAAGACAGAGCAGGAAATTGGGGAATACCAGATTTCCCGTGCCGCCCAAACGAAGAAAGTGCATGCCGATGCATCATCTTCGGGTGTGTTCATTACAGAGAACTGTTTCTCAGTATCCTTTACGTCCTGGGTATATGATATCGGATCAGGATCCCGCATATGCAATCTGTTACATGGGCTACAGATAGATAAAGAACTGAGAACGGGTGATAAGTTTCATGAGACAGAAAACGGTGCAAGTGTTGCAGCCAAGTCTGTTGGTCACTGTCACCCTGTATTCTAAATACATTGATTCTGAACAAATGCTATTAGATACCAAACCTGATATACAAAATCATATCAATCTCTTTATTAGTAAAGAAAGGATATAATTTTGTATTGTTGAATATTGTTTTGAACATTTCAAAAAATTGATACGGTTCAGGCATGTTATCTAAAAGCATTGACGTTCTAAATCAAACTATAGTTCCTAATATACAGAACACACACAAGAGGAAGAGTTCAGGGATGAACAAATTCTTCTTGAGGTATTGTAGACTAGGTCATATCAATGCGACCGACTAACTGAAGTTACATATAGATGCATATTTAAATCTGTTTGAATTTACATCTGGTGAAACTTGCAAGTCATGTCACAAAGATAAGATGACCATAGCTCTGTTTATTGGAAACAGAGAAAGGGTTAGTAAACTCTTGGGACTGATACATGATGATGTATGTAAGGTCCCCTGTCTACACATGCCAGGACCGGCTCTTTGTACTTCATTACATTCTCTGATGATCTCTCAAGATTCAGACATATGTTCCTGTTGAAACGCAAGTCCGAAGCTTTTGAGATATTAACAGAATATAAATTAGAAGTAGAGAACCAAATTACGGGTATAAGTATTATGTCCTTTGTTGAGATCAAGGAGGAGAATACTTGAGCACGGAATTCCTGGACTATCCTAAAGGAGAATGAGATTCTCTCTCAGCATTACTCCTCCGTATACACCATAGCACGATGGTATATCGGGGCGGAGCAATAGCACCCTATGTGATATGGTGTGCTCTATGATGAGTACTACTGAGTTTCCTATTTCCTTTTGGGAGTTATGCACTTGATAAGCTGCATACCTATTGAATAGGGTTCAAATCAAATCAGATGCCTACCACTTCATATGTGATATGGAAAGGGAAGAGCCCATATCTTAAGTTGGTTAAGATTTGGGGTTGTCCGGGAAATGTCTAAAAGCAAAATACGGACAAGCTCGAGGCAAGGACTGTTATGCAGAACTGGAAAGGTTCTAGCTATACATAATGCAGCTGATGATTTGGTAGAACCAAAGGATTCAATAGTCTCCGACGAACCTCAGCCTCTCCGCCGATCTGGTAGGGTTCCTCATCAGCCTGAGAGATACTTTGGTTTCTCGATGACAGTGGGAGCGAGGATTGCATCATGAGATGATGACCCAACTAGTTTCGAGCAGGCCATCGAGAGTAGGGACTCTGTAAGAATGGCTGGATGCTTAGCGATCTGAGATGGAATCCATGTACACCAACGAAGTATGGACTTTGGTTGCTAAATCTGAAGCGTTAAATCCCCATCAGGAGCAAGTATATCTTGAGAAGATTACTTGGTGTAGATGGAAAAGTTGAGACTTTCAAAGCTAGACTTGTTAAAGGTTTTCGTCATCGACCAGGCGTGGATAATGATGAAACCTTTTCTAGGGCCTATGCTTAAGATCCATCCAGATCCTACTTGCCACGGCTACATACCATGACTACGATATCTGGTGGTTGGGTGTCATGACAGCTTTTCTAATATGATGTTTTAGAAGAGAGCGTCTATAAGTACATAGCCAGAGGGCTTCGTAGACAGTGGGAGCAGCGGAAACGTGTACAAGATGCTTTATAGGATAAAGCAGGCATCGCGGAGTTGGAACATCTGTTTTGATGTGGTAGCCAAAGAGTTTGACTTCATCAAAATGGTAGATGAACCTTGTATATACAAAAAGGGTAGTAGGGATTATGGTGGAGATCCTCGTAGAGTACGTGGATGACATACTCTTGATAGGGAAGGAGTTTCCTATGCTACGCTCCGTCAATCTCCGCTTATCACACGGATTCTCCATATAGGATCAAAGTGATACCTCCTAAATCCTGGGTTTTGGATCTATGAGATAGATCCAATTGGATGTTGGGATACTCACTAGTTGCAGTGAGAAGGTATCAATCGATCCTGGGGAGAATCACTGGAAAGGTTCCAGGGTGATAAGGATGACTAAATGTCAGTCGCAGGCATTGTCTTTACCCTCAGTAGAAGGACGGTATGTTGTAAATGTTCCAAGCTAGATACCGTAAAATACTAGACGATTAAAGGCAAGATACATCGTTACCAAAGATGCTACCAAAGAGGCTGTATGGGTGTATATTAGTTCATGAGATGAACTAGGTTCCTACCATTGTGTGACAATGGAAGTGTGGCTTTGGCCCAGGAACCCTGGTCCCATCAGTGATCCAGAAATATTCTGAGGCAGCATCACCTGATCATGGAGATGGTTGATCTCCAAGAAGATCGAGGTTAGGAGAGTAGACTCAGAGGAGAACACGGCGGATCCACTCACAATGGCTTTTTCCCAGAGAGAGACTTATATGGGATGGTTGAGTATTAGATACTACAACCACTGCTACAGATGGCCCTAGTGCAAGTGGGAGATTGTTAGTTATATGTATGCCCTAGAGGCCATTACTGTACATAGGATGTATATTGTAGTGGATGCTGGGATATATATAGGGAGGACTTTCTTGCTCGACATGATAGTATGCTATCTGGTTGCTCTTTATCTTAACGTGTACACTGATTGTCTCTCTGTTACATGTTGGTAAAGCCCTTAGGATGTGTACTTGACTACCTGGACTATGATGCAGATCATACTAGTGGGGATATGGTAGTCCATAACTACATCCTTCAAGGTCCCTAGTCATGGGTGTATCGAGACAAGGCATCGATATACCAGAGTAGACTAGCGTATACCTTCTCGACCCATATAGATGGGCGATGGATAATCCCATATCCATTGGTGTTTGACATCAGAGATAATATACGGGTGCTCAGTGGAGACTGGGTACACTGGACGGACTCGCCGAGAACTCCCAGATGGTATTATACCTTACATCAGATGGCAGTTCTCTGGTGACACTGGTACAGGTTAGTCTGTAGACCCGAGATCGTCATAGAGTCTTGTGTGATTACCACTGTGCTTTGATTTCCACCTTACCACGTCCAAGAGGGCGTGCAAAACGGTGGTTTTTGGGTACAGTCCCGACTCACATGGAGGCAATGAGCAATAGGAGGGGATTCGTCTCTCCCGGTATAGGGAGTTGATGTTGCGCTGTGTTCGATTGGCTATAACCGGAAATCCTTGGCCACGGTTGCTGAGATTTACTGGTAAGTGTTATCAGTAGTATCTCGAACTGTTATAGACCTCATATCGACACGACTTATCGAGCTACTGGGGTCTGACGTTTACCACCCCTAGGCAAGATATGCGACATATCATACGATCAGACCGAACTGTACGGTAAGTGTTACTGGTTGGATTCACAGGAGTGTGAGCGGGCTTGCTCATTGATCTTCTAATCGCTCAATACCCGGGTGGCCGTTACGTTTAGCAGATCGCTTGCGGCTTGTGGGTGTTTGATATGATCATCACCTGCTGCCAGCGTATTGACGAGTCTTTAGAGTCCTACACAGAGGTTTCCTGGCTCAAGCGAAACGAAATAGGAGCCCATATGAGATATGTGCAGGACCGAGAATAATACCAGTATGTGATACTGAATTCTATTCTCGCGATCTGTATCATTGGACGGTTATATGAGATATACCCGGGCTACCGAATCAAGTGTTGATTCGATACATTGATACAATTAATATTAGTCGGTTATATGCAGTATGACCGGATCATTAAATCAAGTGTTGATTTAATGATTTAATGTATAATTATATATTTGATATATTACTTTACATTAACTAGTATTTGTTCACTTAAGATTGATTTTCTCACTTGATTGTGCACATTGTATATATGATATATGTTTGTGCACTAGTTTGTATCATGTTTGATGATACATGTAAACTTGGGTGTGTGTATGCTTTAAACCATGTTTAGGTTAATGGTTAGGGTTTTAACTTATTTATTTATTTTATTTATTTACTTTTGGTAAAAATAAAATGGTGGTTATCTTTGTATTATGCAAGAAGCTTCATGATGCTTCATGCATCTTTGAAAAGTCTACCATTTTGTTTTTTCCTTAACCCTAACCATTTACCTAAACCCTAGTTTATTCTCTACATTAGTTACACTCACCCATGGTTGCTAAATGATAAGCATCACTTGATTTTCTATTTTGATATTATTAATTCTTTTTCTTTCTTCTTCTTCTTCTTCTTCATGAAGAAAAGAAAAGCTTGCTAGAAAATTCTAAGTGATGAAATCAAGTGAGAAATCCAAATCCAAAGTGAACCCACTTCCTATTTCTTCATCCTCTACCACTTGCCATGTTGTATAGGGTGTTTTCTTCAATTCCAATATAATATTAGTGTTATTGCCCTCCTTCACTAGTGAGATATTGCATTCTTTACTTAGACACTTCATGCATTCATAGATTCTTTTGGTTATGCTATATGGTGGTTTTATGCCGGTATTCATGCTTATTGACTCATGATTCTTGGATTTCGGATTTTCATGAGATTTCTGGATTTTGGGGAAAACCGCAAGAATTTTATAAAACTTTTTATCATTATTTAAAAATAGAAATTTGTGGTTTTCTCATGATGTGATATGTGTGCTGTCCACCATGAGTTTTATCGGTTCTTGAGCAGTATCATATACCCGATTCGAGGAAGGGGATGCACCATCTGCGAGTACATGGTGGGCCCGGTATGTTACCTCGGGGCAAGAAGATCGCAGATGATGGCGTTGAGCCCGGCAGGGGAGCACTACCTATTGGTTATTTGTGACGCGGCGGATATCCGGAGGATACCGACCGTAGTCGTGTGATTTGATAATATGGGCCGATCCGGACTGCCGGAGCCCGAGATATTGAGATTTGAGATACAGAGATATGAGATTTGAGATACAGAGATATGAGGTATTGAGACTTTGAGATTTACATGTTTTGTATCGATACTTGACACGGATTTCCATGGTTTTATTGATGATACTTCAGTTATTTCGGAACATTTTATCATGATAAAAGTAAAGATTTCTTCTACAGATATATCCAGATTTCATGGTTGATTATTTTACATTCATGATGCATGCATACTCATTCATATGACATGTTACTACTTGAGGCACTGACACGAGCACTGAGTATTGCACTTACGCATAGATTATTACCCTGTCACTACTAGATGACTAGTGTTATATATGTATATTATTATGACCTAGGAGATCGCCGTGCATGCGATTTCTACTCGCAGATGTCTTCTACTCACGAACTGGCAACTCACCCCCGTTGTGCCAAATTTTCTTACAGGTTTCGATGTACAGGTTTCCTTGGCGGCTTGCTGGCACACCTTTTCATTCAGGGTGATTGCTTGGTAGGTTGGTTCACTTGTATCGGGACCGCCATTGTACTTTTATTATTTCATTTGTATCTAGTAAGCTCCATCAACCAGACTTATATTACGTGATAGATTTAGAAGACCAGTTATTTATTCTTTCGACCTTAGAGTCGCGCTTGTATTATTATGGTTTTCTGGTGGATTTGTTTTTCTTTTGAGTTTTGTCCCTCGCCCTTCGGCGTTGTATATTATATTGCTTGTGTGGTTGTGTCCGCCAATTGGCGAAGAGCTAACTCCCTCTTGAGAATGCCTTTTATTATTAGTTATGTTTATATTTCTTGTTTGTACCCATTTGGGGCCAGTTTTTATGAAGGAGACTCTGCCGAAATTTTTGAGAAAATTTGATGTTGCTTTTAAACTTGTTTTCCTACACTTCTTCTTTTAAATGGTTTAGATTTCTGGGCTTCGTCTTACTTAGATTATGTTACGCCTTTAGGCATTTCGTAATGTAAGTGCCGGTCATGTTACGTACCTTCGGGTCGTGACATTACTGAACTCTTGGGAATGATACATAATGATGTATGCAGTCATATGTCTACACATGCCAGGAATTGTTCCTCGTACTTCATTACATTCATCGATGATCTCTCAAGGTTCGGACATATGTTCCTGTTGAAACACAAATCTGAAGATTTTGAGATATTCAAGGAATATAAGCACGAAGTAGAGAACCAAATGGGTAAAAATATTAAAATCCTTCAATCTGATCGGGGAGGAGAATACTTAAGCACGGAGTTTCTGGATTATTTAAAAGAGAATGGGATTCTCTCTCAGCTTACCCCTCCGTATACAACACAGCACAACGATGTATCGGAGCGGAGAAACCACACCCTATTAGATTGTTAGTGTATATGCCCTAGAGGCCATTACTGTATCATACTAGTTTGTATATTACTTAATGGAAGCTTGGGATATTCACCTTGTATATACAATCTTGCTCAAAATAGTAGTATGCTACTTGGTTTGTTTCTACTTCAATGTGTACATGTGTTTATTTTAGTATATCGCCTATGCACATTAGTGGAGCCCTTAGGATCTTTGCTTGATTACCAGCGTTGTGATGGCAGTCATACTAGTGGGGCTGGGTAATCTATAAGCACATCCTTATGCAGGTCTCTGGTCGCAGGACTATCGAGACAGGGCATCGATACTCCGGAGTAGACTAGCGCATGCGCTTCTCATCCCAGTGTGGGAGACGGTCTGTCCCACAGCCGTCGGTACGTCGTACTTGAGATAGTATGCGGGTGCTCGTTGGGTTACGAGTACACTGGACAGGACTCGTCGGGAACTGACTAGTTGGTATTATGCCTATCGTCAGTTATCAGTTCCCAGGTGACATGAGTACAGCTTAGTCCGCTAACTTGACACTGTCACTTCGCCTCGAGTGTGTTCCTACTGTACTTTGATTACTATCCTACCACGGCTCAAAGGAGTCGTGCAAACAGGTGGTAGTTGGGTGCAGTCCCGAAGCACTTGGAGGCAGTGACGGTTAGACAGGATTCGCCTCTCCCGGTATTTGGGGTTGACATCGCGCTGTGTCTAAAGAGAGCCATTACACGAGTAGTTCCTGGCCAGGGCAAACGAGATATACTGGTAGGCTTCCAGTGTTATCTCAGGGTGTTTTGGGCTTCACTCCGACACGACTTGTACCGCTATTGGGGGACTGACGTTTACCGCCCCTTAGGCCCGCCATGCGATGTATCAGACGAACAGACCGGACTGTACGGAGAATGTCACATTCAGGCTCAGTAGGAGTTCAGATGGGTTTCGCCTCGTCAGTCTTCTTGTTGGCATCTACCTGGGGACTGTTACGCACAGCTAGTGTCGCTTGCGGTCTGTGGTTAAACCCACTGCCAGCGTAATGTCGAGTCTTTAGAGTCCCACACAGAAAGCTATTCGCCTTTAGGCAAATGAGTAGAGGTCGCATGGTTTTGCGACAGGTCGCATGGTTTTGCGACAGGGTTCGGTCACATCCGTGCACTTGTGCACGTACAGTGTCCGGACAGTTCACACTAGCGGGCTTTGGTTTAAGCCAGATCCTAGTGTACCTTTTGGGATTGGTTTTATCCAGTATGCATTCGTGTTCCTCGGAACGCGGATGCGGGTGTGTATGCACAGTTGACGGAGAGACAGAGGCAGAGGATTCTCATTAGGGTTGTTGACCGTTGACAATTGACTATTGACTTTTTGCTCAACCCTAATGAGAATATGATATGTGATTAACAATTATATTAATTAAGTATTATGGTGACATGGTTGTTGAGGGATTGACTTTGTTGACTTGTTGACTTTTGTTGACTTGTTGACTTTGTTGACCGGTTGACTAGGCTTGACTAGTTGACCATCATGATAACTATAGCTACATTTCATGGCAAAGACTTTTGCTTGCTTGCTCTTTTGTGCAAAATGAGTGCATGAAATGATATGGCTATGGTTGCTTAAACCATCACATAATACTTGATTGATATGAGGTGTTATGATTGTTTTGGATTATGAGAGCCAAATGAGAAAAGTCTTCTCTCATTCTTTCATGCTCATTCTCTCTCTTGTTCTTGAGCTCTCATCTTCCTCCTCTTGCTCTCCCTCTCTTGATTCTATGGTTCACTTGTCTCATGAGTTGAGAACCAAGAACCATAGATAAAATCCCATACAAACTCTTCTCTACTCACTCTAGTTCACAAGGTTTAGCAAACCGAGTGAACTAGTTTCTTCAAAGATCGAAGAAGGAGCCAAAGGTTGAAGCTTTCAGGTGGATCTATCTTCGGCGTAAGGAGACGACGGGAAGAAGCCGATCCGGACCACCATCGAGACTTGAAGACGAAGGAGTTCAAGACAAGAAAGGTATAAACCGCCTAACCGAGTAGTTAACGACTCCTAGTTAGGTTGTTAGTTAGATGTTTAACAAAGATCCGGGTTTTAAGTCAATGTTACCACCTCTAAGAAAATCGTTTTTCATCAAATTCCGCATGCCCGAAAGTACCGGGAGAGGTAGCATGGACTTACAGTGGTATCAGAGCCTAGTTAAACTCTATCTAACATGTTAGCAAAGTAGCTAGAAGATCGATCAAAGAAAAAGTCGCGAAACGAACCCCGGTTTTTAAACTTTCTGTCGATTTTAAAAGTGCTGGAAAATTTTTTTGAGATACACCAAAAATCGACTCAGGGTTTTCTGAAGAAACTGCAAAAATTTGACCCCCTAACTCGATCAAAGCGCCGCGGTTCCGCGGTGGGAGCTTGCTCCCGCCGCGGAACCGCGGCCGAGTTGACTCGGTCATGGGGTTTCTTCTTTGCAGTTTGCTCATAGGGGTATTTTGGGATTTTTGGAATATGTATTTTCTGCCCAGATTTTCCAGAACGAAAATTTTGTGTTTAGGGCCTAAAAATCCGTATTTTTGATCGAACTTCTAAAAGACTTTAGCTGACGGGTTTTTCTGTGATGTGATATTTGTATTGAACGTCTGCTAATCGCTATATGTCGATTAGTGGGAGTTATACAAATCTGTGATCTGTAATGTTATTGGAATGTGTATATGAATTCATTGGATTGTCGCGGGTGAATAGCCGGGGGTTGTGAGACGAGAGTTTTCTTTTCTTTCAATTCATGTAAATTTGTAAATTGATATAATAATTATTTGTATGGCCGTACAACCGGGTCGGGGTTGTAGCCGTCATTGTATAATTTCTTTTTACTGTTTTTGCTCCTAGGATAGACCCATGGAGGGGGTGCATAAACTACCGGGTATGCCGAAGTGCCGAGTGGCCTACTCACGGAGTTGAGGGAGGTTGCTTCGCTTCGGGTACTTGGCGGGTAGTTTGCCGCACCCGCAGGGATCTTGGGTGGGGTTTTGGCTATACACCGCGACCGTGTAATCTGCTTTTCGTTACAGGCTCGTACGAATTGCGGATTCCTAGTATATCCAATGTGTTCATCTGTGATCTGAAATGGCTATCATTGCAGTATATCTATATATGATATTATTTAGGCGTTGCTTATGTTTTACAGCCGCGCTAGCCCAGCCCCCGCTCTGTCATTAGTTAAGTAACCTAACGGGTAATGACGGGGCCCCATGGCGAATGCGAATGGCATAAGTGTACGTCATATTTTGGTTGTTTTCTGCAATGGTAGGATTAAATAATGGGATGCATTAAAAGAACTAATGCAAGAATATCACGCATTAAACGAACTAATGCAAGAAAAAAAACCAAGTTAAAGTCGTTGGAAGACTTTCGAAAAACCACTCGGTTCTTTTCAAAACAAACTTTTAAAATGCGGAGTTTGAGCCACTCCTTTTAAAAGCTATCTCGTTCCATCGATTATATCAAGTTCTCTACGTTCACGGTTTCGCCAAAACCATTCGTAGTCCTCCGTCATTTCGCATGAATAGTCAATAGTATTCAAGCTATGTTTGTTGGCCAAAGTCAAGGCATAGTGATTGGTAGCTATTGGGTATTCATGTGCAGCATAGATAGATGCGTTGGTTTGGAACAGTCGTACTGCCTTGTTGGCCAAAGTCAAGGGTAGGTATGGGGGGATTCAAATTAACCTGGAGAACGACGGGTAGAACTTGACATGTGACTTATGATTTGTTGGCCAAAGTCAAGGTCATAAGAGCATGGGGCAAAAAAAAAAATCCACATCGGGAGTTTCAAAAGAACTGAAACTTGCTAGTGTTGCATACCATTTGGAGTGTGATGATTCTGGTAGGATTCCTTCAGTTTCGTCACGCGATGATATTTGGATCCCGATCCTACTGTGAGTATATGCTACTCCTCGGGAAATTTCTCACTAAACGATCAATGCTATGAACCTAGTAGGTGTCTAGAAAGGTGTTAGCGGGGCTACGCCCCCAGGGAAAAGAGGTTATTTAATTAAGGAACTTCGCGAAAGCGTTGGAAAACCTCCCTCGAAGTACCGACACTGGCCTGGCTGAACGGCTAAGCAAGTATTGTACGGTGAGATTGATCCTGACTAATTCTTCCTTTTTAGTTTGAGGAGGGATTCGAGAAACAGTGGGAGCCATCCTGTTTAGACAAATTAAAAACCATTCTAAACTTGCAAGAGCATCAAGCTGAGTGTTTCTTCTCTCTCCTAATTGCAGCGACCAATCGACATGACTGGACTTAAGTTACTTCTAGATAAAAACATACTGACAGGGCCAAACTACAAAGATTGGCTCAGGAATGTCAAGATGGCAATCACTTACGACAAGCTGGGGTATCTTCTTACCACCAAAGCTCCCCCTGTCCCTGGTCCCACTTCCAGCGTCGCGGATAAGGAAATCCGTAAGACTTGGGAGATTGATAGCGCGAAGGCCAAGTGTCTCGTACTTGCCTCTATGGACAATGAACATCATAGGAGGCATGAGAATATGGACTTGGAATCCATATTTCTTCATACAAAAGAACTGTATGGAGAGCAATCTCGTATCGCAAGATACGAAGCATCGAAAAAGTTATTTTCGGCAAGGATGGCCGTCGGATCATCAGTAGCAGAACACGTGCTTAAGATAATCAGCTAATTGAAGAGCTCGCAGACCTAGGGACCACATTGGAGAGTGAGCTCTATACGGACTTAGCTCTCCAGTCCCTTCCTTCCACTTACGCCCAGTTCATACTGAACTTCAACTTACAAGAAAAAGAAGTTGAACTTTCAGAGCTCCTCAACATGCTGAGGAGCGCAGAGGGCACCCTACAGAAAAGTAGGGAAACATCCACTTTGTTTGTAGGAGGATCATCTTCTTCTAGGTCTAAGGCGAAAGCCAAGGGAAAGAAGAAGAAAGCCCCCGCCAAACCAAGAGGCGGTGTTAGTAAAGTGGATACGAAGGGAAAAGCTAAAGCAACAAAGAAAGCGGGGAAGCTTGTGGATAAGGAAGAATGCTTCTATTGTCATAAGAAAGGACACTGAAAGAATGATTGCATGGCTTGGAAAGCCAGAACACAGGAATTGAAGCAGGTTGCAGCTTCAGCTTCAGGTGTGTATGTTATTGAAAACTGTCTTTCAATAAACTCTACTTCCTGGGTATTGGATACCTGATCAGGATCTCATATCTGTAATTCTTTGCAGGCGTTGAGAAACCGTAGTGTTTTGAAAGCAGGTGACATGACCCTCAGAGTTGCGAACGGAGCTAGCATGGATGCTAAAGCCGTGGGGGACTATCACCTGGGAATGTCAGATGGACATGTTTTGGTTTTGCGTAATTGCTTTTTTGTACCCAACGCAACTTGTAATATCATTTCTGTATCTTTAGTTTCTAAAGAAGGTTTTGAATTTGCATTTGTAAGCAATGTTGTAAACATTCACCTTAATCAAGTTCTGATTGGGTCAGGTACATTGAGCAATGGTATATACGTATTAAACCAACCACAGATTTTCAATGTCCAGAATACACACAAAAGAAAGTCTCCGGAAATAAATCAGACTTTCTTATGGCATTATAGACTGGGTCACATCAATGAGAGAAGGTTGACGAAGTTACATACAGAAGGATATTTGAATCCGTTCGAATATCAATCGTATGCCACTTCTCAATCCTGTCTCAAAGGAAAGATGACAAAGACTCCGTTTACTGGACACGGAGTAAGGGCGAGCGAGCTCTTGGGACTCGTACACAGCGACGTGTGCGGTCCAATGTCTACACATGCGCGAAGCGGTTATTCTTACTTCATTACTTTTACGGATGACTTTTCAAGGTACGGTTATGTCTTCTTAATGAAACATAAGTCCGAAGCCTTTGGAAAATTCCAGGAATATAAGAATGAAGTAGAAAAACAAACCGGCAAAAGTATCAAGATCCTAAGATCGGATCGAGGTGGTGAATACTTGAGTGCCGAATTCCTGGACTATTTAAAAGAGAACGGAATTCTCTCTCAGCTTACTCCTCCATACACTCCGCAACATAACGATGTATCGGAAAGACGGAACCGAACCCTATTGGATATGGTACGGTCCATGATGAGTAACGCTGAGTTACCGCGATCATTCTGGGGGTATGCGCTAGAATCAGCTGCATACCTTTTGAACCGAGTTCCAACTAAAACTGTGCCTACTACACCATATGAGATGTGGTGTGGGAAGAGACCCTATCTTAAGCACATTAAGACATGGGGATGTCCAGCTTTTGTTAAAAAGCAGCATGCGGACAAGTTCGAGGCACGCTCAGTACAGTGTAAGTTCGTGGGATATCCAAAGAACTCCAAGGGATATTTCTTCTACTGCGAAGTGGAACAAAAAGTTCTTGTTTCTCGTCATGCCTACTTCTTGGAACTGAGTTTTTAGAAACCCAGATAAGTGGGAGCACAGTAGAACTGGAAGAAATTCCAGAACCTCGAGCTATTACTGAAAGCTTAGTGGAACCAGAGGGTTCAAAAGAACAGGACATTCCTACGCCACTCCGCAGGAGTAGTAGGCAGTCTCATCCGCCCGAGAGATACTACGGTTTTCTCATAGACGGGGATAGAGAGGATTGCATCATAGATTATGATGAGCCTACTAGCTTCCAGCAGGCCGTTCAGAGCGTTGACTCAGTAAAATGGCTGGATGCAATGCGGACAGAAATGGAGTCCATGTACACCAACAAAGTATGGATATTGGACATTGCTCCAGACGGGGTAAAACCCGTAGGATGCAAGTGGATCTTCAAAAGGAAGATTGGTGTAGATGGACAGGTTGAGACCTATAAAGCTAGACTTGTTGCAAAGGGTTTCAGTCAAAGACCTGGTTTGGACTATGACGAAACCTTTTCTCCAGTAGCTATGCTGAAATCCATTCGGATCCTTCTTGCCATTGCTGCCTTCCACGATTATGAGATCTGGCAAATGGACGTAAAGACCGCTTTTCTAAATGGAAATTTAGAGGAGTGTGTCTATATGGACCAACCAGAGGGTTTCATTCAGAGTGGGAGCAGCGGAAAGGTGTGCAAGTTGCTTAAGTCCATCTATGGACTAAAGCAGGCATCGCGGAGTTGGAACATCTGTTTTGATGAAACGGTCAAGGAATTTGGCTTTATCAAAAATCCAGATGAACCATGCATCTATAGTAGATTTGTAGCGAGAACTGTAGTATTCCTCGTTTTGTACGTGGATGACATTCTCTTAATAGGAAATGACATTCCTATGCTACAATCTGTCAAGGGGTTCTTGTCACACAGGTTCTCCATGAAAGACCTAGGTGATGCCTCATACATCCTGGGGATCCGGATCCATCGTGATAGATCCAAGAGGATATTAGGACTTTCACAGTCCAGGTACATCGACACCATACTGAAGAGATTCAGTATGGAAGATTCCAAGCGCGGTAACCTACCGGCTTGTCACGGGATCACCCTCTCTAAAGAGATGTCTCCCAAGACTGATTTGGAGAGGGATCGCATGTCTATTATACCCTACGCTTCTGCGGTAGGCTCTATAATGTATGCGATGTTGTGTACCAGACCGGATGTAGCTTATGCACTGAGTGTGGTAAGCCGGTATCAGTCAAACCCTGGGGAGAAACACTGGATAGCGGTAAAGAACATTCTCAAGTACCTGAGAAGGACTAAGGAGATGTTCTTGGTGTATGGCGGAAAAGACCTCCAGATCGAGGCCTTTGATGACTCCAGCTTCCAGAGTGACAAGGATGATTCCAAGTCCATGTCGGGTTTTGTCTTTACCCTCAATGGAGGAGCGGTGTGTTGGAAGAGTTCCAAACAGGAAACCGTTGCAGACTCGACGATGGAAGCGGAATACATCGCTGCATCTGATGCCGCAAAAGAATCTGTCTGGATGAGGAAGTTCTTGAAAGAGTTTCAGGTGGTTCCGTCCATTGTTGATCCAATACCTCTGTATTGCGACAACAACGGGGCTATAGCTTTAGCGAAGGAACCCAGGTCCCATCAGAGATCCAGACACATCTTGAGGCGGTATCACCTGATCAGGGAGATCGTGGATCGCCAGGAGATCGAGGTTCGGAGAGTCGCTTCAGAAGATAACACTGCAGATCCATTCACCAAGGCCTCGCCCCAGACTCAGTTCGAGCGGCTGATCGAGATGATAGGTCTTCGATACGCCAGTACATGGCCTTAGTGCAACTGGGAGATTGTTAGTGTATATGCCCTAGAGGCCATTACTGTATCATAATAGTTTGTATATTACTTAATGGAAGCTTGGGATATTCACCTTGTATATACAGTCTTGCTCAAAATGTTAGTTATATGTATGCCCTAGAGGCCATTACTGTACATAGGATGTATATTGTAGTGGATGCTGGGACATATATAGGGAGGACTTTCTTGCTCGACATGATAGTATGCTATCTGGTTGATCTTTACCATAAAGTGTACACTGATTGTCTCTCTGTTACATGTTGGTAAAGCCCTTAGGATGTGTACTTGACTACCTGGACTATGATGCGGATCATACTAGTGTGGACATGGTAGTCCATAAGTACATCCTTCAAAGTCCCTAGTCGTGGGTATATCGAGACGGGGCATCGATATACCAGAGTAGACTAGCGTATATCTTCTCGACCCATACAGATGGGCGATGGATGATCCCATATCCATTGGTGTTTGACATCAGAGATGATATACGGGTGCTCAGTGAAGACTGGGTACACTGGACGGACTCACCGAGAACTCCCAGATGGTATTATATCTTACGTCAGATGGCAGTTCTCTGGTGACACTGGTACAGAGTAGTCTGTAGACCCGAGATCGTCATAGAGTCTTGTGTGGTTCCCACTGTGCTTTGATTTCCATCTTACCACGTCCAAGAGGGCTTGCAAAACGGTGGTTTTTGGGTACAGTCCCGAGTCACATGGAGGCAATGAGCGATAGGAGGGGATCCGTCTCTCCCGGTATAGGGAGTTGATGTTGCGCTGTGTTCGATTGGCTATAACTGGAAATCCCTGGCCAGGGTTGCTGAGATTTACTGGTAAGTGTTACCAGTAGTTTCTCGAATTGTTATAGACCTCATATCGACACGACTTATCGAGCTATTGGGGTCTGACGTTTACCACCCCTTGGCGAGATATGCGACATATCAGACGATCAGACCGGACTGTACGGTAGTGTTACTGGTTGGATTCACTGGAGTGTGAGCGGGCTTGCTCATCGATCTTCTGATCGCTCAATACCCGGATGGCCGTTACGTTTAGCAGACCGCTTGCGGCTTGTGGGTGATTGATATGATCATCACCTGCTGCCGGCGTATTGACGAGTCTTTAGAGTCCTACACAGAGGTTTCCTGACTCAAGCGAAACGAAATAGGAGCGCATATGAGATATGTGCGGGACCGAGAATAATGCGTGTATGTGATACCGTATTCTATTCTCGCGATAAATGTATCGATATGGTTGTATGCGATATAACCTAGTTATCGAATCAAGGATTGATTCGGTAAGCCGATACATAGGATACTAGTCGGTTATATGCAATATGACCGGATCGTTAAATCAAGTGTTGATTTAATGATTTAATGTATAATTATATATTTGATATATTACTTTGCATTAACTAGTATTGGTTCACTTTAAATGGATTTTTCTCACTTGGATGTACAAGTTGTATATCTGATATATTTTTTGTGCAAATGTTTGTATCATGTTTGATGATACATGTTTGCTTGGTTAAGTGTAAAGAATTAAACCATGGTTAAACTTATGATTGAGGTTTTGTTTTCTTTTTCATTTATTTCTCTATTTATTCTTTTTGGAAAAATAGTAAGCATAAAGGAAAATGGTGGCTTATTTTGTTTTCTTGTTAAAGCTTCATGAAGCTTTGACCAAGTGACCATTTTGTCTCCATGCTTAACCCTAACCATTCCCACTAACCATGATTTATTCTCTACACTTGACCATGGTTGAGAGATGATAATTATTCTTATTATTTTCATTTTACAAAATACTTATCATATTATCTTCTTCTTCTTCATCTTCTACTTGAAGAAACCTTGACTTCATCAATGGTGATTGATGAAAAAGAGTGAGAAATCCAATTCTAAAGTGAACCCACTTCCTATTTCTTCATCCTCTACCTCTTGCCAAGTAGTAGAGTGTGTTTTCTTCACAAGTTTCATGACTTGGTGAAGTGGGAGCTTGATCTTGTGATGCCTCGACGTAGATCATCTTCGGCACGAAGCCGACGACCTTGCCCATCCATTTCTCCGATGAAGCCGACGCTAGAGCCCGGGATTGCATTTAGACAGCGGAGAGGACTTCATTGCGGAGCTATGGAGGTGGAGGACCGGATCTACAAAGGTTGTATTTCCGTTCTCTTAGTAAAGTAGTTTACTAGTTGCATCTTTCGCCTAGATATCTAGTTAACGATCCGTATTAGGGTTTCTCGGCACCCGTAAAATTTGAAATTGGCATGGTTGATGCCTTGTGAGACCTCTTGGGAGTGCCTAGGATCTCTACAGTGGTATCAGAGCCTAGCTAGAGCCTTAGGTGACGCGTAGACGAAGTTTGAAACCCGATCGACCCGAAACCCTAACATCAAAGTGCTCTCTTTCTAAAAACTGGGTTTTTTCCAGATTAAAAATTCTTAAAAAATTCAGCAGGAAAAACTATGAATTACGATGCAAAATTTTTTGAGTGAAGCTGCTACAGTGCGGCGGAACCGCGGCAGAAGCTTGGCTTCTGCGGCGGTTCCGCGGCCAATATATGTTATCACTGTTTAATTTTTGCACAGTAATTCATGTTTTCAGGTGTTGAGTTTTCTTGGAATTTTTAATATTTATTCAAGAGTTGAATTTTCTGGGGTTGTTTTGGGGATTCGATGAATCAATCGGATTATTTAACTTTGTCTATTTGGCTTTCCGGATATTTTTTGAATATGTTAAAAAGTTCGACCGGATATAAATACCCAATTTTTCCCCTGTCGGGAAATTTCCAAGTGTTGGATTTTTCCGTGGTTTAAACACGTTCTAAGTAGTGCAAGTAACTCGATGGACCCTCTAGAAGACAACAAACCTTAACTCGATTATGTGACAGACTTGAACTGCCCTTTGAACCTTCGGGTTTGGGGCAGTACGGCGTGCCACATGTGAGGCGTTGGCTTGACCCTTCTACGGCTGGACCGTTGGTACTGAGGCACAAACTGAATGTTTTTAGACTTGTTTCATGTGTTGATCTGTGTCGGGAAAACTTGGGTGTTTGCATGTTCGATCGGAAAGTTTATCATTTTCTATTTATCCGGAATGGGATACAATAATTGGAATTCACAATAAGTTATGAGATAACTGAATGAATGTTATAAACATAGCAGTTTAGTCTCACTTGATCGGTTGCCACGGAATTTTGATGTGATCAAAAGTCCGTCGCAATCACGTAGCGTACGCGGATACTTGCCGGGTAAACTTAATAGACAGCCTCACTCCATAGCCCCGACCAAGTGACTGTAGGAGAACCCCGTCGCCGAAAGCATCCGTTCGGGTGCTCGCGGCAGCGGTGTTCCGCCTTGGTGCACTTCGTCGACGGCATCGGGGGTGTGGCCGCCTACTAAAGTTTGCGACGAGCATTCAATCAGGATGTCGGGAATCTTGTTGAATTGCCCAACTTGATATTGAAAGGAGTTTTCAATAATGAGACTAAAATGCGGGGTTTATAATTGTTAGGCATGCGATGTCTAAGTAATTCATTTGATTAGGCATGCGATGTCTATGGAGGTTGCGGATTCCAACTGTTGTAGTTTTACACTTTCTTTTATGTGACCGTAAGTGTAATATGTGATATCGCCGGTTTCGTTGCTATATGTCAACGACAATTGGGATACGCATGTTTACTTACGTTGATGACATGTGATGTTATGTGTTGCTGGATATGTTATATTGGATCGTCGTGTTTGAATAGCCGGGGGTTTTTATGTGAGATGAGTGTTTTTTATTTTCATTCATGTAAAAACTTGTATGTAATATTCTTTTATTGGGGCACTTCCAGGTTGCGGAAGATGTCACCCTTTGTATATTATTTACTTTTCCGCACTAGGATAGACCCAAGGAGGAGGGCACAAGTAACCGGGTTCTGGAGTCCAGTGGGAGACCAACTCGAGGAGTCGAGTCCGGTCTCCTAACTCTAGAATTGGTAAGGTTGCTTGCCGCTCTCGTAGGGGTCTAGGGGTGTGGGTTTGGCTATTCATCACGACCGTGGAATCCGTGTTTTATACTGGCTCGTATTGAAAACACGGACGTCCTAATATATCCAATATTTCATATGATTCTTCTGCTGCGTTATCTGTGATGTGATCATGTGATGTTCTGTGATAGATACTGTATATAGTATATATGATATATTATATAGACGTTACTTATGTTTTACACCCGCGCTAGCCCTGCCCCGCTCTGCCGTTAGTTACCTAACCTAACGGTGCACGAGGGGACATCGAGGCGAATGCGGATGGCATAAGTGTACGTCGTATTTATCTGTGATGTTTAGGTACTTAAATGATGGGACTTCATGTAGGGTTCCTAGGCACTCTAATGAAGTCTCACAAGGCATCAATCATGCCAATTTCAAAAATTGTGGGTGCCGAGAAACCCTAATACGGATCGTTGACTAGAATTTTAGGCGAAAAGATAATCTAGTTAACTACTTAACTAAAAGTTAGATGCTACAACCTTTGTAGATCCGGTTCTCCACTTCCTTAGCGCCACGTGGGTGTCCTCTCGCTGTCCATCATGAATACCGAACTCAATCGTCGGCTTCATCGGAGAAACGGGCGAGCTAGGTCGTCGGCTTCGTGTCAAAGACGATCTACGTCGAGGCATCACAAGTTCAAGCTCCGACTTCACGAAGTTGTGAAACTTGTGAAGAAAACACCCAAAACAACTTGGCAAAAGGTAGAGGGTGAAGAAATAGGAGGTGGGTTCACTTTAGAATTGGATTTCACTCACTTTTGCTCAAGTTGCCATTGATGGCATCAAGCTTTTCTTGAAGAAGAAGATGATGAAGAAGAAAGAATATGATAAGTTTCTTATTTAAAAAAGAAACTAATATGTATACTTATCATATCTTGACCATGGTCAAGTGTAGAGATTAAACTAAGGTTAGTAGGAATGGTTAGGGTTAAGGATGAGATAAGGATGGTGGACTTTGTCAAAGCTTCAAGAAACTTCAACAAGAGACAAAGAAAGCCACCATTCTCATCTAAACCTTTTCTAAATAAATAAACAAATAAATAAATAAAAAGGCAAAACCCTAATCATCTCTTAACCATGGTTTAATACTTCACACTTAACCTAATGAGCATGTATCATCAAACATGATACAAAGATGTGCACAAAAGTATATCACATATACAACATGTACATCAAGTGAGAAAATCCATTTAAAGTGAACCAATACCAGTTAATGCAAAGTAATATATCAAATATATAATTATACATTAAATCATTAAATCAACACTTGATTTAACGATCCGGTCATATCGCATATAACTGACCAGTATCCAATGTATCGTTTTATCGAATCAATGATTCGATAACTAGGTCATATCGCATACAACCAATCGAAACATTTATCGCGAGAATAAAATGCGGTATCACATACAGGCATTATTCTCGGTCCCGCACATATCTCATATGCGCTCCTATTTCGTTTCGCTTGAGCCAGGAAACCTCTGTGTAGGACTCTAAAGACTCGTCAATACGCCGGTAGCAGATGATGATCATATCAAGCACCCACAAGCCGCAAGCGGTCTGCTAAACGTAACGGCCATCCGGGTATTGAGCGATCAGAAGATCGACGAGCTAGCCCGCTCACACTCCTGTGAATCCAACCAGTAACACTTACCGTACAGTCCGGTCTGTTCGTCTGATACGTCGCATATCAAGTCTAGGGGTGGTAAACGTCAGACCCCAACAACCGATAAGTCGTGCCGATGTGAGGCTCATAACGGGTCGAGAAACTACTGGTAACACTTACCAGCAAATCTCTGATCAGCCCTGGCCAGGGACTTCCCTGTTACGGCTAATCGAGCACAGCGCAACATCAACTCCCAATACCGGGAGAGACGAAACCCCTCCTATCGCTCATTGCCTCCATGTGACTCGGGACTGTACCCAAAGACCACCGTTTTGCACGCCCTCATGGACGTGGTAAGGTGGAGATCAAAGCACTGTGGGAATCACACAAGACTCTATGACGATCTCGGGTCTACAGACTAACCTGTACAAGTGTCACCTGAGAACTGCCATCTGACGTGAGGTATAATACCATCTGGGAGTTCTCGGCGAGTCCGTCCAGTGTACCCAGTCTCCACTGAGCACCCGTACACCATCTCTGATGTCAAACACCAATGGATATGGGATCATCCATCGCCCATCTCATGGGTCGAGAAGCGTATACGCTAGTCTACTCTGGTATATCGATGCCCCGTCTCGATACACCTACGACTAGAGACCTTGAAGGATGTACTTATGGACTACCATGTCCCCACTAGTATGATCTGCATCATAGTCCAGGCAGTCAAGTACACATCCTAAGGGCTTTACCAACATGTAACCATAAGACAGTTTAAAGAGACTAGTGTACATGTTAAGATAAAGAGTAACCAGATAGTATACTATCATATCGAGTAAGAAAGTCATCTCTATATATGTCCAAGCATCCAATATAATATACATGATCTGTACAGTACTGGCCTCTAGGGCATACATACAACTAACAATCTCCCACTTGTACTAGGGCCAGCTGCTGTAGTATCGCATACCGAGCATCCCGAAGAGTCTCTCAAACTGTATCTGGGGAATGGCCTTCGTGAGTGGATCCGCCGTGTTGTTCTTCGTGTCAACCCTCCTGACCTCGATCTCCCGGCGATCAACTATCTCCCGGATCAGGTGATACCGCCTCAGAATATGCCTGGATCGCTGATGGGACCTGGGTTCCTTGGCTAAAGCCACCGCTCCATTGTTATCGCAATACAAAGGTATTGGATGCTCAATGGATGGAACCACTTCAAGTTCAGTAATGAACTTCTTGATCCAGACAGCCTCTTTGGCAGCATTGTTGGCAGCGATGTATTCAGCCTCCATCGTCGAGTCTGCCACGGTTTCCTGCTTGGAACTCTTCCAGCTAACCGCCCCTCCGTAAAGGGTAAAGACAAAGCCCGACTGCGACTTAGAGTCGTCCTTATCACTCTGGAAGCTCGAATCGGTAAAGGACTCCACTTGGAGCTCTCCGTTACCATACACCAAGATCATATCTCTAGTCCTTCGCAAGTACTTGAGAATGCTCTTCACAGCTGTCCAGTGACTCTCTCCAGGATCAGCTTGATACCTGCTCACTACACTTAGTGAGTATGCTACATCGGGTCTGGTACATAGCATCGCATACATGATAGAGCCTACTGCCGAAGCATAGGGTATCCCTTGCATGCGAGCTCTCTCCAAATCAGTCTTGGGAGACTTCTCTTTGGAGAGAGTGACTCCAGAGATCGTGGGCAAGTTCCCACGCTTGGACTCTTCCATACTAAACCTCTTTAGTATGGTGTCAATGTACCTGGATTGGGACAATCCCAAAATCCGTTTGGATCTATCTCTATAGATCCTAATTCCCAATATGCAGGAAGCATCACCAAGATCTTTCATTGAGAATCTTTGTGATAAGAAGAGCTTGACCGATTGCAGCATAGGAATATCATTTCCTATCAAGAGTATGTCGTCCACGTACAATACGAGGAAGACAACCTTACTCTCTGCCACCTTCTTGTAGATACAAAGTTCATCTGGGTTTTTGACGAAATCAAACTCTTTGATAACGACGTCAAAGCAGATGTTCCAACTCCGCGATGCTTGCTTTAATCCATAAATGGATTTAAGCAGCTTGCATACCTTCCCGCTGCTTCCACTGTCTACGAAGCCCTCTGGCTGAGTCATGTACACGTACTCTTCTAAATCACCATTTAGAAAGGCGGTCTGAACATCCATTTGCCAGATTTCGTAATCATGATATGCAGCGATAGCAAGCATGATCCGGATGGATTTAAGCATAGCCACTGGAGAAAAGGTTTCGTCATAGTCCACACCTGGTCTTTGACGAAACCTTTTGCTACAAGTCTAGCTTTGAAAGTCTCTACTTTCCCATCTACACCAAGTTTCTTCTTGAAGATCCACTTCTTCTTGAAGATCCACTTGCTCCCAATGGGTTTTACCCCTTCAGGAGCAACTTCCAAAGTCCATACTTTGTTGGTGTACATGGATTCTATCTCGGACCGCATAGCATCCAGCCATTTCACTGAGTCCCCACTCGTGATGGCCTGCTCGAAGCTAGTTGGGTCATCATCCTCCATGATGCAATCCTCGCTCCCACCATCCATGAGAAAACCGTAGTATCTCTCAGGTGGGCGAGGAACCCTACTAGATCGGCGGAGAGGCTGAGGTTCATTGGGAGCTACTGAATCTTCTGGTTCCACTAAATCTTCAGTTACGGTTTGTGTATCTGGAACTTCTTCCAGCTCTACCATTTCGCCACTAATTTCTTTTTCAAGAAATTCCTTTTCTAAAAAGGTGGCATATTGAGAAACAAATACCTTTTGTTCTTCAGCATGGTAGAAAAAATATCCTTGTGAATTCTTAGGATATCCCACAAACTTGCAGAGAACTGACCGTGCCTCGAGTTTGTCTGGATTTTGCCTTTTGACATAGGTCGGACAACCCCATATCTTAACTCGTTTAAAATATGGTCTCTTCCCACTCCATATCTCATATGGTGTGGTAGGTACAGATTTAGATGGAACTTGATTCAATAGGTATGCAGCCGTCTCCAGTGCATATCCCCAGAAGGAAATAGGTAACTCAGCTGTGCTCATCATAGAGCGCACCAAATCTAATAGGGTGCGGTTCCTCCGTTCTGATACACCGTTGTGCTGTGGTGTATATGGAGGAGTCAGCTGAGAGAGAATCCCATTCTCTTTTAGGAAGTCCAGGAATTCATTGCTCAAGTATTCACCTCCTCGATCAGATCGAAGGATTTTAATACTTTTTCCGGTTTAGTTCTCAACTTCTTGTTTATATTCCCTAAATTCCTCAAAAGCTTCTGATTTGTGTTTCATCAGGAACACATACCCGAACCTAGAGAGATCGTCAGTGAATGTAATGAAGTATGAAGAACCATCCCTGGCATGTGTAGACATGGGACCGCATACATCACTATGTATCAGTCCCAAGAGTTCGGTAACTCTCTCTCCGTGTCCCGTAAACGGAGTTTTGGTCATCTTGCCTTTGAGACATGACTGGCAAGTGTCATAAGATGAAAATTCGAAAGGTTTCAAATATCCATCCTTATGCAACTTAACCAGTCGTGTCGCATTGATGTGACCCAGTCTACAATGCCACAAGAAGGAATCGTTCAGTTCTGAACTCTTCCTCTTGTGTGTGTTTGTTATGCTCAGAACTGTTGATTGGTTTAGAACATAAATGCCATTGCACAACGTGCCTGATCCAACCAACTTTTGGTTACGGAAAATGTTCATAACATTGTCCTGTAATACAAAATTATATCCCTCTTTACTCAGCAAAGAAACCGATATAATGTTGCATATCAGGTTCGGCATGTAATAGCATTCGTTCAGAACCAATGTATTTCCAGTTGGTAATACAAGGTGATATTCTCCGACAGTCTTAGCTGCAACAATTGCACCATTTCCAACTCTAATGTCTTTATCACCTTCTCCAAGTTCTCTACCTTTCCTTAGCCCATGTAACTGATTACATATATGGGATCCTGACTCGGTATCTAATACCCAGGACGTAGAGCAAATGGAGAAACAGTTCCCTGTAACGAACACACCCGAAGAAAATGCATCAACATGTACTTTCTTCATTCGGGTGGCACGGGAATCCTGGTATTCCCTTATATCCTGTTCATTCCTATAACTCTTATAGGAAAGAACGGAACCAACGTTCCCCAGCACAGTATAACATGCGGGTTCGGTCAATACATCCATATTATTATCTTCATTAGGGCATGAAATGGTCGCTACCTGGAGAGAGAGAGAAGAAAACACTTTAGCGTATGCTCGTGCAAGATCAGATTGGTTATTATCTTATCTAATCAGGATGGCTCCCACTGCTTTTTATCAAATCTTCCTCCAAACCCTAAAAGGAAAGATTAGCCGGGATTAATTACACACTACAAGTTCGCCAATCTTTCAGCCAGGCCAGTGTCGGTACTTTGAGGGAGGTCCCCCGTGCTTTCGCACGAACCTAATTACTGTAAACCTCGTTTTCCCAGAGGCGTAACCTCGTTAACACCTTTCTAGACACCTACTTGATCGGCTAATTGTAATGTGTAAAACTCTCCCAGGAGTAACTCTTACTCGCAGTGGGTATCGGGATCCAACTATCTCATAGAAGGTATGCAATCTCATTGCAAATTTCAACACTTGAAATTCCCGATAATATTTTGCCCCTAGCAGCTATATGACCTTAACATAGTCAACAAATCATAAGTGCTAGTCAAGTTCAACCCGTCATTTCCCGATTGAATTAAACCCACCCGCACGACCCTTAACATAGTCAACAAAGTCGCACGACTACCCTAATCCAATCGCATCATATGCTTATACAGATAAGCACTAATTAGCTACCGCACACTACGCCTTAACATAGTCAACAAACGTAGCACGAATACTAACTAGTACTTATCTGAAATGACGGAGGGCTACGTCAGGTTTTTCTGAAAACCTATTGCGTAATGAACTTGATATCGTTGTAGAATCAAATGAAGTTTTAAAAATGGAATGATTTTGAGGCTTTTCTAGTTTTGCTAAAGGGGTCACTCCCGGTGAAGGGATCGTCGGCCCTTTTCTCGTCGAATGAGGTGCGGGATATATCATATATATCACTGTGCAAAGCAAAAGCTCTTAAAAGCAATCAAAGCCAAACCGAGTGTGTAGCATCTGCCAGTTACTGCTAAAGGAGTCACTCCCGGTGAAGGGATCTCGGTCCTTTCCTCATCGAATAAGGTGCAGGATATATCACATATACCGCTGTGCAAAGCAAGAACTGTAGCTACCTGTTTTATTTAAAATTTGCTTCTACAACATCTTAGGTTTCTTTTCTTTCATTAATCACATTAATGAAGTCCCATCATTTAAATACTTAAACATCACAGATAGATATGACGTACACTTATGCCATCCGCATTCGCCTCGATGTCCCCTCGTGCACTGTTAGGTTAGGTAACTAACGACAGAGCAGGGCAGGGCTAGCGCGGGTGTAAAACATAAGTAACGTCTATCTAATATATCATATATACTATATACTATATCCATCACAGAACATCACAGATATCGCAGCAGAAGAAACATATGAAACATTGGATATACTAGGACGTCCGTGTTTTCAATACGAGCCAGTATAAAACACGGATTCCACGGTCGTGATGAATAGCCAATCCCACACCCCTAGACCCCTACGAGAGCGGCAAGCAACCCTGCCAATTCTAGGGTTAGGAGACCCGGACTCGACTCCTCGAGTTGGTCTCCCACTGGACCCCAGAACCCGGTTACTTGTGCTCCCCTCCTTGGGTCTATCCTAATGCGGAAAAGTAAATAATATACAAAAGGTGACAACTTCCGCTACCTGGAAGTGCCCCAAATAAAAGAATATTACATACAAGTTTTTTACATGAATGAAAATGAAAAACACTCATCTCACATAAAAAACCCCGGCTATTCAAACACGACGATCCAATATAACATATCCAGCAACACATAACATCACATGTCATCAACGTAAGTAAGTATGCATACCCCAATTGTCGTTGACGTATAGCAACGAAACCGGCGATATGAACATACTACACTTACGGTCACAGAAAAGAAAGTGTAAAACTACAACAGTTGGAATCCGCAACCTCTTTAGACATCGCATGCCTAATCAAATGAAATACTTAGACATCACATGCCTAAAAGTTATAAACCCCGCATTTTAGTCTCATTATGGAAAACTCTTTTCAATATCAAGTGAAACTAAACCGCTAGATTTATAACATTCATTCAGTTATCTCACAACTGTTTGTGAATTCTAATTATTGTATCACATTCCAGATAAACAGAAAATGTTAAACTTTCCGATCGAACAGTCGAATACCCAAGTTTTTCCGATACAGCTCAACACATGAAATAAGTCTAACAATATTCAGTTCGTGCCTCAGTACCAACGGTCCAGCCGTAGAAGGGTCAAGCCAACGCCTCACATGTGGCACGCCGTACTGCCCTAAACCCGAAGGTTCAAAGGGCAGTTCAAGACGGTCACATAATCGAGTTAAGGTTTGTTGTCTTCTAGAGGGTCAATCGCGTTACTTGCACTACTTAGAACGTCGTTAAACTACTGAAAAATCCAACACTTGGAAATTTCCCGACAGGGGAAAAATTGGGTATTTATATCCGGTCGAACTTTTTAACATATTCTTAAAATTATCCGGAAATACACATAGACGAAATTTGATAATCCGATCGAACTATCGAAGCTCTAAAACACCCCAGAAAATTCAACTCTTGAATAAATTTTAAAAATTCCCAGAAAATCCAACACCAGAAGATATCAGTTACTGTGCAAAAATTATATAATAATTTAATAAAGCTGCCGCGGAACCGCCGCCTAAGGAGGCTTAGGCCGCGGTTCCGCCGCACTTTAGACTGTTCATCAAGAAATTTTTGCACCGTAATTCATATATTTCCCTGCTAAATTTTTTAGCAATTTTTAATCTGGAAAAATCCCAGAATTTAGAAAAAGTCCAGAGAGCATCTTAAAGTTAGGTTTTCGGGTTCGATCGGGTTTCAAACATCGTCTAGACTTCGCCTAAGGCTTTAGCTAGGCTCTGATACCACTGTAGGGTTCCTAGGCACTCTAATGAAGTCTCACAAGGCATCAATCATGCCAATTTCAAAAATTATGGGTGCCGAAAAACCCTAATACGGATCGTTGACTAGAAGTTTAGGCGAAAAGATAATCTAGTTAACTACTTAACTAAAAGTTAGATGCTACAACCTTTGTAGATCCGGTTCTCCACTTCCTTAGCTCCACGTGGGTGTCCTCTCGCTGTCCATCATGAATACCGAACTCAATCGTCGGCTTCATCGGAGAAACGGGCGAGCTAGGTCGTCGGCTTCGTGTCAAAGACGATCTACGTCGAGGCATCACAAGTTCAAGCTCCGACTTCACGAAGTTGTGAAACTTGTGAAGAAAACACCCAAAACAACTTGGCAAGAGGTAGAGGGTGAAGAAATAGGAGGTGGGTTCACTTTAGAATTGGATTTCACTCACTTTTGCTCAAGTTGCCATTGATGGCATCAAGCTTTTCTTGAAGAAGAAGATGATGAAGAAGAAAGAATATGATAAGTTTCTTATTTAAAAAAGAAACTAATATGAATACTTATCATATCTTGACCATGGTCAAGTGTAGAGATTAAACTAAGGTTAGTAGGAATGGTTAGGGTTAAGGATGAGATAAGGATGGTGGACTTTGTCAAAGCTTCAAGAAACTTCAACAAGAGACAAAGAAAGCCACCATTCTCATATAAACCTTTTCTAAATAAATAAACAAATAAATAAATAAAAAGGCAAAACCCTAATCATCTCTTAACCATGGTTTAATACTTCACACTTAACCTAATGAGCAAGTATCATCAAACATGATACAAAGATGTGCACAAAAGTATATCACATATACAACATGTACATCAAGTGAGAAAATCCATTTAAAGTGAACCAATACCAGTTAATGCAAAGTAATATATCAAATATATAATTATACATTAAATCATTAAATCAACACTTCATTTAACGATCCGGTCATATCGCATATAACCGACCAGTATCCAATGTATCGTTTTATCGAATCAATGATTCGATAACTAGGTCATATCGCATACAACCAATCGAAACATTCATCGCGAGAATAAAATGCGGTATCACATACAGGCATTATTCTCGGTCCCGCACATATCTCATATGCGCTCCTATTTCGTTTCGCTTGAGCCAGGAAACCTCTGTGTAGGACTCTAAAGACTCGTCAATACGCCGGTAGCAGATGATGATCATATCAAGCACCCACAAGCCGCAAGCGGTCTGCTAAACGTAACGGCCATCCGGGTATTGAGCGATCAGAAGATCGACGAGCTAGCCCGCTCACACTCCTGTGAATCCAACCAGTAACACTTACCGTACAGTCCGGTCTGTTCGTCTGATACGTCGCATATCAAGTCTAGGGGTGGTAAACGTCAGACCCCAATAACCGATAAGTCGTGCCGATGTGAGGCTCATAATGGGTCGAGAAACTACTGGTAACACTTACCAGCAAATCTCTGATCAGCCCTGGCCAGGGACTTCCCTGTTACGGCCAATCGAGCACAGCGCAACATCAACTCCCAATATCGGGAGAGACGAAACCCCTCCTATCGCTCATTGCCTCCATGTGACTCGGGACTGTACCCAAAGACCATCGTTTTGCACGCCCTCATGGACGTGGTAAGGTGGAGATCAAAGCACAGTGGGAATCACACAAGACTCTATGACGATCTCGGGTCTACAGACTAACCTGTACAAGTGTCACCTGAGAACTGCCATCTGACGTGAGGTATAATACCATCTGGGAGTTCTCGGCGAGTCCGTCCAGTGTACCCAGTCTCTACTGAGCACCCGTACACCATCTCTGATGTCAAACACCAATGGATATGGGATCATCCATCGCCCATCTCATGGGTCGAGAAGCATATACGCTAGTCTACTCTGGTATATCGATGCCCCGTCTCGATACACCTACGACTAGGGACCTTGAAGGATGTACTTATGGACTACCATGTCCCCACTAGTATGATCTGCATCATAGTCCAGGCCGTCAAGTACACATCCTAAGGGCTTTACCAACATGTAACCATAAGACAGTTTAAAGAGACTAGTGTACATGTTAAGATAAAGAGTAACCAGATAGCATACTATCATATCGAGCAAGAAAGTCATCTCTATATATGTCCAAGCATCCAATATAATATACATGATCTGTACAATACTGGCCTCTAGGGCATACATACAACTAACACTTCATTAATATGATTAATGAAAGAAAAGAAACCTAAGATGTTGTAGAATCGAATTTCAAAATAAAACAGGTAGCTACAGTTCTTGCTTTTCACAGCTGTATATATGATATATCCTGCACCTTATTCGATGAGGAAAGGACCGAGATCCCTTCACCGGGAGTGACTCCTTTAGCAATAACTGGCAGATGCTACACACTCGGTTTGTCTTTTGATTGCTTCTATAGTTTCTGCTTTGCACAGTGATATATATGATATATCCCGCACCTCATTCGACGAGGAAAGGGCCGACGATCCCTTCACCGGGAGTGACCCCTTTAGCAAAACTAGAAAAGCCTCAAAAGCACTCCATTTCAAAATCATTTAATTCTACAACGATATCAAGTTCATTACGCAATAGGTTTTCAGAAAAACCTGTCGTAGCCCTCCGTCATTTCAGATAAGTCCTACTTAGTATTCGTGCTACGTTTGTTGACCTCCGTCAAGGCGTAGTGTGCGGTAGCTAACTAGTATTTATCTGCTTATGCATATGATGCAGATTGGATTAGGGTAGTCGTGCGGCCTTGTTGACCTCCGTCAAGGGTCGTGCGGGTGGGTTTAATTCGATCAAGAAATGACGGGTTGAACTTGACTAGTAGCCTATGGTTTGTGGACCTCCGTCAAGGTCATAGGGTGCTAGGGGCAAAAATTATCGGGAATTTCAAGTGTTGAAATTTGCAATGAGATTGCATACCTTCTATGAGATAGTTGGATCCCGATACCCACTGCGAGTAATTGTTACTCCTGGGAGAGTTTTATACATTACAATTAGCCGATCAAGTAGGTGTCTAGAAAGGTGTTAACGGGGTTACGCCTCTGGGAAAACGGGGTTTACATTAATTAGGTTCGTGCGAAAGCACGGGGGACCTCCCTCAAAGTACCGACACTGGCCTGGCTGAAAGAATGGCGAACTTGTAGTGTGAAATTAATCCCGGCTAGTCTTTCCTTTTTGGGTTTGAAGGAAGATTTGATAAAAACAGTGGGAGCCATCCTGATTAGATAAAATAATAACCAATCTGATCTTGCAAGAGCGCACGCAGAGTGTTTTCTTCTCTCTCTCTCCTGGTAGCGACCATGTCACGCCTTAATCAAGATAATAATACGGATATTTGACCAAACCAGCTTGTTATACTGAGCTGGGGAACGTTGGTCCCGCTCCAACTTATAATTGTTATAAGACAGAGCAGGAAATTGGGGATTACCAGAATTCCCATGCCGCCCAAACGAAGAGAGTGCATGTTGATGCATCATCTTCGGGTGTGTTCATTACAGAGAACTGTTTCTCAGTATCCTCCGCATCCTGGGTATATGATACCAGATCAGGATCCCAGATATATAATCTGTTACATAGGGCTACAGAAAGGTAGAGAACTGAGAACGGGTGATAAGTTTCATAAGGCAGAAAACGGGGCAAGTGTTGCAGCCAAGTCTGTTGGTCACTGTCACCCTGTATTACCAATACATTGATTTCGAACGAATGTTATTAGATACCGAACCTGATATACAAAATCATATCAGTCTCTTTATTAGTAAAGAAATGATAAAATTTTGTATTGTTGGATGATGTTTTGAACATTTCCTATATCAAAAGTTGATTGGTTCAGGCACGTTATCTAAAAGCATTTATGTTCTAAATCAAACTATAGTTCTTAGTATACAGAACACACACAAGAGGTAGTGTTCAGAAATGAACGAATCCTTCTTGAGGTATTGTAGACTAGGTCATATCAATGCGACCCGACTAGCTGAAGTTACATAAAGATGCATATTTAAATGAGTTTGAATTTACATCTTGTGAAACTCGCCAGTCATGTCACAAAGATAAGATGACCACAGCTCCGTTTATTGGAAACAGAGAAAGAGTTAGTAAACTCTTGGGATGATACATGTTGATGTATGTAATGTCCCCTGTCTACACATGCCAAGACCGGTTCTTTGTACTTTATTACATTCTCTGATGATCTCTTTAGATTCAGACATATGTTCCTGTTGAAACCCAAGTCCGAACCTTTTGAGATATTCACAGAATATAAGTTAGAAGTAGAGAACCAAATACGGGTAAAAGTATTATGTCCTATGATGAGATCAAGGAGGAGAATACTTGAGCACGAAATTCTTGGACTTTTCTAAAGGAGAATGAGATTCTCTCTCAGCATTACTCCTCCGTATACACCATAGCACGATGGTATATCGGGGTGGAGCAGTCACACTCTATATGATAAGGTGTGCTCTATGATGAGTACTACTGAGTTACCTATTTCCTTTTTGGGAGTTATGCGCTTGAGAAGCTGCATACCTATTGAATAGGGTTCAAATCAAATCAGTTGCCTACCACTTCATATGTGATATGGAAAGGGAAGAGCCCATCTCTTAAGTTAGTTAAGATTTGGGGTTGTCCAGCCTATGTCTGAAAAGCAAAATCCGGACAAGCTCGAGGCAAGATCTGTTATGTAGAACTGGAAATGTTCCAGCTATACAAACTGCAGCTGATGATTTGAGAGAACCAAAGGATTCAATAGTTACCAACGAACCTCAGCCTCTCCGCCGATCTAGTAAGGTTCCTCACCCTCCTGAGAGATACTTCGGTTACACTATGACAGTGGGAGCGAGGATTGTATCATGAGATGATGACCCAACTAGTTTCGAGCAGGCCATCGAGAGTAGTGACTCTGTAAGAATGGCTGGATGCTTAGCGATCTGAGATGGAATCCATGTACACCAGCAAAGTATGGACTTTGGCTGCTATATCTGAAGGGTTAAATCCCCATCAGGAGCAAGTATATCTTGAGAAGATTACTTGGTGTAGATGGAAAATTTGAGACTTTCAAAGCTAGACTTGTTAAAGCTTTTCGTCATCGACCAGGCGTGGATAATGATGAAACCTTTTCAAGTGGCTATGCTTAAGTCCATCCAGATCCTACTTGCCACAGCTACATACCATGACTACGATATCTGGCGGTTAGGTGCCATGACTGCTTTTCTAAATGATGTTTTAGAAGAGAACGTCTATAAGTACACAGCCAGAGGGCTTCGTAGACAGTGGGAGCAGCGGAAACGTGTACAAGATGCTTTATAGGATAAAGCAGACATCGCGGAGTTGGAACATCTGTTTTGATGTAGTTGTCAAAAAGTTTGACTTCATCAAAATGGTAGATGAACCTTGTATATACAAAAAGGTAGTAGGGAGTATGGAAATGATCCTCGTAGAGTACGTGGATGACATACTCATGATAGGGAAGGAGTTTCCTATGCTACGCTCGGTCAATCTCCGTTTATCACAAGCATTCTCCATATAGGATCAAAGTGATACCTCCTAAATCCTGGGTTTTGGATCTATGAGATAGATCTAATTGGATATTAGGACACTCACTAGTTGTAGTGAGATGGTATCAGTTGATCCTAAGGAGAATCACTGGAAGTGTTCCAGAGTGATAAAGACGACTGAGTGTCAGTCACAGGCATTGTCTTTACCCTCAGTAAAGGGACGGTATGTTGGAAGAGTTCCAAGCTAGATACCGTGGCATACTAGACGATAAAGGCTGGATACATCGCTACTTAAGATGCTACCAAAGAGGCTGTTTGGGTGTATAATGGTTCATGAGATGAACTACGTTCCTACCATTGTGAGACGATGGAGTTGTGGCTTATGCCGAGGAACGCAGGTCCCATCAGTGATCCAGACATATTCTAAGGCAGTATCACCTGATCATGGAGATGGTTGATCTCCAGGGTGATCGAGGTTAGGAGAGTAGACTCAGAGGACAACACGGCGGATCCACTCACGAAGGCCTTTTCCCAGAGAGAGACTTTTATGGGATGGTTGAGTATGAGATACTACAACCACTGCTACAGATGGCCCTAGTGCAAGTGGGAGATTGTTAGTTATATGTATGCCCTAGAGGCCATTACTGTACATAGGATGTATATTGTAGTGGATGCTGGGACATATATAGGGAGGACTTTCTTGCTCGACATGATAGTATGCTATCTGGTTGATCTTTACCTTAACGTGTACACTGATTGTCTCTCTGTTACATGTTGGTAAAGCCCTTAGGATGTGTACTTGACTACCTGGACTATGATGCGGATCATACTAGTGGGGACATGGTAGTCCATAAGTACATCCTTCAAAGTCCCTAGTCGTGGGTATATCGAGACGGGGCATCGATATACCAGAGTAGACTAGCGTATACCTTCTCGACCCATACAGATGGGCGATGGATGATCCCATATCCATTGGTGTTTGACATCAGAGATGATATACGGGTGCTCAGTGAAGACTGGGTACACTGGACGGACTCGCTGAGAACTCCCAGATGGTATTATACCTTACGTCAGATGGCAGTTCTCTGGTGACACTGGTACAGAGTAGTCTGTAGACCCGAGATCGTCATAGAGTCTTGTGTGGTTCCCACTGTGCTTTGATTTCCATCTTACCACGTCCAAGAGGGCGTGCAAAACGGTGGTTTTTGGGTACAGTCCAGAGTCACATGGAGGCAATGAGCGATAGGAGGGGATTCGTCTCTCCCGGTATAGGGAGTTGATGTTGCGCTGTGTTCGATTGGCTATAACCGGAAATCCCTGGCCAGGGTTGCTGAGATTTACTGGTAAGTGTTACCAGTAGTTTCTCGAATTGTTATAGACCTCATATCGTCACGACTTATGGAGCTATTGAGGTCTGACGTTTACCACCCCTAGGCGAGATATGCGACATATCAGACGATCAGACCGGACTGTACGGTAGTGTTACTGGTTGGATTCACTGGAGTGTGAGCGGGCTTGCTCGTCGATCTTCTGATCGCTCAATACCCGGGTGGCCGTTACGTTTAGCAGACCGCTTGCGGCTTGTGGGTGCTTGATATGATCATCACCTGCTGCCGGCGTATTGACGAGTCTTTAGAGTCCTACACGGAGGTTTCCTGGCTCAAGCGAAACGAAATAGGAGCGCATATGAGATATGTGCGGGACCGAGAATAATGCGTGTATGTGATACCGTATTCTATTCTCGCGATAAATGTATCGATATGGTTGTATGCGATATAACTTAGTTATCGAATCAAGGATTGATTCGGTAAGCCGATACATAGGATACTAGTCGGTTATATGCGATATGACCGGATCGTTAAATCAAGTGTTGATTTAATGATTTAATGTATAATTATATATTTGATATATTACTTTGCATTAACTAGTATTGGTTCACTTTAAATGGATTTTCTCACTTGGATGTACAAGTTGTATATGTGATATATTTTTTGTGCAAATGTTTGTATCATGTTTGATGATACATGTTTGCTTGGTTAAGTGTAAAGAATTAAACCATGGTTAAACTTATGATTGGGGTTTTGTTTTCTTTTTCATTTATTTCTCTATTTATTCTTTTTGGAAAAATAGTAAGCATAAAGGAAAATGGTGGCTTATTTTGTTTTCTTGTTAAAGCTTCATGAAGCTTTGACCAAGTGACCATTTTGTCTCCATGCTTAACCCTAACCATTCCCACTAACCATGATTTATTCTCTACACTTGACCATGGTTGAGAGATGATAAGTATTCTTATTATTTTCATTTTACAAAATACTTATCATATTATCTTCTTCTTCTTCTTCATCTTCTACTTGAAGAAACCTTGACTTCATCAATGGTGATTGATGAAAAAGAGTGAGAAATCCAATTCTAAAGTGAACCCACTTCCTATTTCTTCATCCTCTACCTCTTGCCAAGTAGTAGAGTGTGTTTTCTTCACAAGTTTCATGACTTGGTGAAGTGGGAGCTTGATCTTGTGATGCCTCGACGTAGATCATCTTCGGCACGAAGCCGACGACCTTGCCTGTCCATTTCTCCGATGAAGCCGACGCTAGAGCCCGGGATTGCATTTGGACAGCGGTGAGGACTTCATTGCGGAGCTATGGAGGTGGAGGACCGGATCTACAAAGGTTGTATTTCCGTTCTCTTAGTAAAGTAGTTTACTAGTTGCATCTTTCGCCTAGATATCTAGTTAATGATCCGTATTAGGGTTTCGCGGCACCCGTAAAATTTGAAATTGGCATGGTTGATGCCTTGTGAGACCTCTTGGGAGTGCCTAGGATCTCTACACAAAATAGTAGTATGCTACTTGGTTTGTTTCTACTTCAATGTGTACATGTGTTTATTTTAGTATATCGCCTATACACATTAGTGGAGCCCTTAGGATCTTTGCTTGATTACCAGCGTTGTGATGGCAGTCACACTAGTGGGGCTGGGTAATCTATAAGCACATCCTTATGCAGGTCCCTGGTCGCAGGACTATCGAGACAGGGCATCGATACTCTGGAGTAGACTAGCGCGTGCGCTTCTCATCCCAGTGTGGGAGACGGTCTGTCCCACAGCCGTCGATACGTCGTACTTGAGATAGTATGTGGGTGCTCGTTGGGTTACGAGTACACTGGACAGGACTCATCGGGAACTGATTAGTTGGTATTATGCCTATCGTCGGTTATCAGTTCCCAGGTGACATGAGTACAGCTTAGTCCGCTGACTTGACACTGTCACTTCGCCTCGAGTGTGTTCCCACTGTACTTTGATTACTACCCTACCACAGCTCAAAGAAGTCGTGCAAACAGGTGGTAGTTGGGTGCAGTCCTGAAGCACTTGGAGGCAGTGACGGTTAGACAGGATTCGTCTCTCCCGGTATTGGGGGTTGACATCGCGCTGTGTCTAAGGAGAGCCATTACACGAGTGGTCCCTGGCCAGGGCAAACGAGATATACTGGTAGGCTTCCAGTGTTATCTCAGGGTGTTTTGGGCTTCACTCCGACACGACTTGTACCGCTATTGGGGGACTGACGTTTACCGCCCCCTAGGCACGCCATGCGATGTATCAGACGAACAGACCGGACTGTACGGAGAATGTCACATTCAGGCTCAGTAGGAGTTCAGATGGGTTTCGCCTCGTCAGTCTTCTTGTCGGCATCTACCTGGGGACCGTTACGCACAGCTAGTGCCGCTTGCGGTCTGTTGTTAAACCCACTGCCAGCATAGTGTCGAGTCTTTAGAGTCCCACACAGAAAGCTATTCGCCTTTAGGCAAATGAGTAGAGGTCGCATGGTTTTGCGACAGGTCGCATGGTTTTGCGACAGGGTTCGGTCACATCCGTGCACTTGTGCACGTACAGTGTCCGGACAGTTCACACTAGCGGGCTTTGGTTTAAGCCAGATCCTAGTGTACCTTTTGGGATTGGTTTTATCCAGTATGCATTCGTGTTCCTCGGAACGCGGATGCGGGTGTGTATGCACAGTTGACGGAGAGACAGAGGCAGAGGATTCTCATTAGGGTTGTTGACCGTTGACAGTTGACTATTGACTTTTTGCTCAACCCTAATGAGAATATGATATGTGATTAACAATTATATTAATTAAGTATTATGGTGACATGGTTGTTGAGGGATTGACTTTGTTGACTTGTTGACTTTTGTTGACTTGTTGACTTTGTTGACCGGTTGACTAGGCTTGACTAGTTGACCATCATGATAACTATAGCTATCATTTCATGGCAAAGACTTTTGCTTGCTTGCTCTTTTGTGCAAAATGAGTGCATGAAATGGTATGGCTATGGTTGCTTAAACCATCACATAATACTTGATTGATATGATGTGTTATGATTGTTTTGGATTATGAGATCCAAATGAGAAAAGTCTTCTCTCATTCTTTCATGCTCATTCTCTCTCTTGTTCTTGAGCTCTCATCTTCCTCCTCTTGCTCTCCCTCTCTTGATTCTATGGTTCACTTGTCTCATGAGTTAAGAACCAAGAACCATAGATAAAATCCCATACAAACTCTTCTCTACTCACTCTAGTTCACAAGGTTTAGCAAACCGAGTGAACTAGTTTCTTCAAAGATCGAAGAAGGAGCCAAAGGTTGAAGCTTTCAGGTGGATCTATCTTCGGCGTAAGGAGACGACGGGAAGAAGCCGATCCGGACCACCATCGAGGCTTGAAGACGAAGGAGTTCAAGACAAGAAAGGTATAAACCCCCTAACCGAGTAGTTAACGACTCCTAGTTAGGTTGTTAGTTAGATGTTTAACAAAGATCCGGGTTTTAAGTCCATGTTACCACCTCTAAGAAAATCATTTTTCATCAAATTCCGCATGCCCGAAAGTACCGGGAGAGGTAGCATGGACTTACATAGATATGGTGCGCTCTATGAAAAGTACTACAAAGTTGCCTATTTCCTTTTGGTATTATGCGCTTGAGAAGCTGCATACCTATTGAATAGAGTTCCAACCAAATCAGTGCCTACCACTCCATATGAGATATAGTATTAGATGAGACCATGTCTTAAACGAGTTAAGATATGGGGCTGACCGGTCTATGTTTAAAGGAAAAATCCGGACAAGCTCGAGGCAAGGTCGGTTTTGTATAAGTTTGTTGGATATCTCGAACATTCGCGAAGGTATATCTTCTACCACACTGAGGAACAAAAGGTGTTTTGTTTCTCAGCATGCCACCTTTTTAGAAAAGGTGTTTCTTGTGGAATAAATTAGTGGTCATAAGGTAGAACTGGAAGGAGTTCCAGCTAGACAAACTAACAGCTGATGATTTGGTAGAACCGGAGGATTCAATAGTTCCCGACGAACCTCAGCCTCTCCGCAGATCCAGTAGGGTTCCTCATCCACCTGTAAGATACTACAGTTTTCTCAATGACAGAGGGAGCGAGGATTGCATCATGGAAGACGATGACCCAACTAGTTTCGAGCAGGTCATCACAAGTGGGGACTCTGTGAAATGGATGGATGCTATGCGATCTGAGATGGAATCCATATACACCAACAAAGTATGGACTTTGGTAGTTTCACCTGAAGGGGTAAAACCCATCGGGAGCAAGTGGATCTTGAGAAGATTCTTGGTGTAGATGGAAAATTTGAGACTTTCAAAGCTAGACTTGTTGCAAAAGGTTGTCGTCAATAACCAGGTGTGGATTTTGATGAAACCTTTTCTCCAGTGGCTATGCTTAAGTCCATCCACATCCTACTTGCCATTTTTGCATACCATAACTATGAAATCTGGCAGATTGACGTCGAGACCGCTTTTCTAAATGGTGATTTAGAAGGGAGCGTATACATGATGACACAGCCAGAGAGCTTCGTAGACAGTGGGAGCAGTGGAAAGGTGTGCAAGTTGCTTAAATCAATATACAGATTAAAGCAGGCATCGCGGAGTTGGAACAACTGTTTTAATATGGCAGTCAAAGAGTTTGACTTCATCAAAATGGTAGATGAACCTTATATATATACAAGAAGGTTGTAGAGAGTAAGGTTGTCTTCCTCGTATCGTACGTGGATGACATATTCTTGAAAGGAAATGGTGTTCCTATGCTACACTCGGTCAAGCTCCTCTTATCACAAAAATTCTCCATAAAGGATCTGGGTGATGCCTCATACATCCTGGGGATTAAGATTTATAGGGATAGATCTAAGTGTATGTTGGGATTGTCCCAATCCAGGTACATTGACACTATACTAAAGAGGTTTAGTATGGAAGATTCTAAGCGTAGGAATTTACCCACGTTTTCATAAATCACTCTCTCCAAAGAGATGTCCCCCAAGACTGATTTGGAGAGGGCTCGCATGCAAGGGATACCCTATGTTTCGGCAGTCGGGTCTATCATGTATGCGATGTTAAGTACCCAACCGGATGTAGCGTACACACTTAGTGTTGTAAGAAGGTATCAATCGGATCCTGGGTAGAATTACTGGATAGCTGTGAAGAACATTCTTAAGTACTTGATAAGGACTAAAGAAATGTTCTTGGTTTATGGTAACGGTGAACTCCAAGAGAGTCCTTTACCGATTCGAGCTTCCAAAGTGATAAGGTCAACTGTAAGACAGTCTCGGGTTTTGTCTTTACCCTCAGTCGAGGGACGGTATGTTGGAAGAGTTCCAAGATAGATACCGTGGCAGACTCAACGATAAAGGGTGAATACATCGCTGCCAACGATGCTACCAAAGAGGTTGTCTGGGTATAGATGTTCATGAGATGAACTTGGTTCCTGCCATTGTGGTGACAATAGAGCTGTGGCTTTGGCCTAGGAACCCCGGTCTCATCAGTGATCCAGACATATTCTTAGGCAGTATCACCTGATCAGAGAGATGGTTAATCTCCGGACGATCGAGGTCATGAGAGTTGATAGGAAGAATGACACGGCGAATCCACTCAAAGAGGCCAAAACCCCAGATACAGTTTGAGAGTTTTTAGGACGTTGGGTATGAGATACTACAACAACTGGCCTTAGTGAAAGTGGGAGATTGTTAGTTGTATGTATTCCTTAGAGGCCATTGTTGTACATGATTGTATATTATAATGGATTCTTGGACATATATAGAGAGGAATTTCTTGCTTGACATGATAGTATGCTATCTGGTTGCTCTTTATCTTAACATGTAGACTTGTATTGAGAGCCTGTCTTTCTCTCACATGTTGATAAAGCCCTTAGGATGTGTACTTGACTACCAGGACTATGATGCAGATCATACTAGTGGGACCTGGGTAGCCCATAAGTTCATCCTTTAATTGTTCCTAGTTGAGGGTGTATCAATACGGGGCATCGATATTCCAAAGTAGACTACCATATACGCTTCTTTACCCATATGATGGGAGATGGATGAACCCATATCCATTGGTGTTTGACATCAAAGATGGTATGCGGGTGCTCAGTAGAGACTGGTACACTAAACAGAACTCGCCAAGAACTCCTACATGGTATTATACCTAACGTCGGATAGCAGTTCTCTCGTGACACTGGTACAGGTTAGTCTGTAAACCTGAGGTCGTCATAGAGTCTTGTGTGATTCCCACTGTGCTTTGATTTCCACCTTACCACGTTCAAGAGAGCGTGCAAAACGGTGGTTTTTGGGTACAGTCCCGAGTCACATGGAGGCAATGAGCGATAGGAGGGGATTCGTCTCTCCCGGTATTGGGGGTTGATGTTGCGTTGTGCTCGATTGGATATAACAGGAAGTCCCTGGCCATGGCTGATACGGTGATTTACTGGTAAGTGTTATCAGTAGTTTCTCGACCCGTTATGATCCTCACATCGGCATGACTTATCAAGTTACTGGGGTCTGACATTTACCACCCCTAGACTAGATATTCAACATATCAAACGAAGAGACAAGACAGTACGGTAGTGTTGTTATTGGATTTACAGGAGTATGGACAAGCTTGCTTGTTGATCTTCTGATCGCTCAATACCCGGGTAGCCGTTACGTCCAGCTAGTACCGCTGATGGCTTGTCGGTGACTGATATGATCACCACCTACTGCCGGCGTATTGACGAGTCATTAGAGTCCTACATAGAGGGTTCCTAGCTCATGCGAAATGAAGTAGGGCATATATGTGATATGTGCGGGACCGAGATTAATACGTATATGTGATACAGTATTCTAATCTAGCGATATAGGTTATATGAGATATAACCAGATTGTTGAATCAAGTGTTGATTCAATAATATGTTATATGTATATGTGATATGCATATAAATGATATTAGTCGGTTGTATGTGATACAGCCGGGTTATTAAATCAAGTGTTGATATAATAATTTAATGTGTAATTATATATATTTGATATATTAATATACATTAACTAATATTAGCTTACTTAAGAAAAAAATTCTCTTTATACATTTAATATATATGTGATATATGTTAATGTATTTATTTTGTGTCATGCTAGATGATACATTGGACTTGGGTGTATGAGACTCATACTATACTTAAGATAATGTGAGGTTTTAATTATTAAGGGAAAATTAAAATTATGTGGAAATTTGTCATGGCTTGAAGCTTGGAGAAGCTTGTGGAAACTATTGACTTAGTCCACTAATTTTGTTTTACTTTAGATATTTATTAAGCTAACCATTATCTTTTGCCATGGTTTAGTCTCTACATGAGTTATATATGATATTTTTCTCACCCATGGTTGATGAGTTGATCACTTGTTCATTTTCTTTATTTCCTCCATTTGCTCTCTAGTTTTGAAAGAAAAAAGAAAAGAAATAGAGAGAAATTATTCTAAAGTGAACAAAATTCCTACTTCACCAATATATACCAAACTAGCCATTTAGTATAGGTTGTTTGCTTCACTAATTCTCAATTAGTGAAGAGGTAGCTTGAGTTAGAGAATCTTCGACGTAGATCATCTTCGGCCTCGAAGATCCTTGAGCAAGCTCGTTCCTTTCACCTAGTGGAGCCAATGGAGAGTCCGGGACACCACTACTTAGAGTAAAAGGGACTACTACACGGAGCTTTAGAAGTGAAGGACCGGTCTACAAAAGTTGTATTCCAAATTCACTTAGTGTAAAGTAGTTTACATGTGTTTTAAACCTTAATCCTCTAGTTAGATCCTTGGTTATGGGTTGCTTAGCACTCTAGGATTTTTAAAATTCCATGCTTGATGCCTTATAAAACATGGTGAGGATGATAAGGAACCCTTCAACAAGTACAACAAGAAACACATGGATGAAGAGGAAATAAAAGTTCAGAGAAAAATAAATAGAAATTGGAATTTCTCCCCCTAAGACTAAACTTGGTAGATGATTGATAAGATGGCAAGCGGTGAGAACGTCATCATCCCAAAAATGTTTAGGAACATTCATATGGAACAAAAGAGAACGTGTGACCTCCAACAGATATCTATTCTTTCGTTTAGAAACACCATTTTGTTGAGGTGTATAGGGAAACGATGATTGATGTGTAATACTAAAGGTGTTAAGAAACTGAGTAAACTTTTTATTAAAATAATGCTTTGCATTATCACTTCTCAGAGTTTTGATATTAATACCAAAATGATTTTGCACCTCAGTAACAAATAATTTAAAAGCATTAAATACTTTAGTTCTAAATTTCAAGAAATATAGTCATGTCATTAGAGAGTGATCATCAATAAAAATAACAAAATATCAAAAACCACTGTTTGACATAATGGGACATGACCCCCAAACATCAGAACACACTAAATCAAACAATTTCTCGGCATGTTTATTAACTCTAGACTGATAAGAAGCACAAATGTGCTTTCCATCTTACAAGCGACACTCTAACGATGACGAACTAGATAAAAATAGAACTAATATCTATAAAATAGACAGACCAGGATGACCTAAACGATGGTGATTAACCAGTAGATCACTATTTGTTGAGCAAGTAACCTTTAGTAGTTGTGCATCAAAGTAATAAAGGCCTATAAGTTCACCTCCTGAGCCAATCACCTCCTCCGTCTTCAGATCCCGCATGACACAAGCAGAAGGAGGAAACGTTATTGAACAGTTCAAGGTATGAATAAGTTTACTTACAGACATCAGGCTAAAAAAATGATGGGACATATAATACTTTTGATAAAGACAAAGATAAATTAAGAGAAATAGAACCAATGCCCTATATTTTAGAAATTGAACCGTCTGCGAGTATAATACCACCGGTAAATGAAATTTTAGATAAGAAAGAGAAAACATATGATGTTCCAGTCATATGATCTGATGCTCTCGAGTCAACAATCGTTGGGGATGGAGGTGTATGGGTTAGAGGACATATATTACCTTTAGTCAGAACAATAGTGGAACTCGAGAAAATAGATTCCGTAAGAAAATACCTAAGCCGCAATATTTTCTCAGAAAGTCCAGAAGCACCATGAGAAGTAGAAGTGGCAGGTGTCATATCATAAGTAGCTAGTCTAGCGGCTCGCTGAGGTCGGAGCTCCAGATGGAACGAATAGCAATTGTCTTTTGTGTGGCAAATCATCTCACAATGTGAACAGAAATGATCAACCCCTTCCTCCAAAAGGCCCTTGACCTTCTCTACCACGTCCTCTTTTACTACCTCCACTTCGTCCTCTACCACCATAAGAAGAAATAATGATAGATTTGTCTTCACCTTCTTTTGCAACGGAATCAATAGTACCTTCAACAACAGAAAAAAGATAAGTGCGAAGATTAGCCTTATAAGCATATGTGAGAGAAGGAACTCTCATCCTCCTAAAATTTGTGGACGCATGCTATCAAATTCGGGACCATGACTGGCAAGAAATGTCATCACCAACATGATCATGACATGTTTTCCATCCCTTCTCTTCACTACCAGTAGAATAAATCAAAAGGAGTTCTGTTTCAAACTTCTTTATTTCACCATAATAAAAGGAGACAGATTTATTCCCGCGCTCAAGTTTATCTAGAGCTTTCCAAGCTTCAAAAGCTCTAGTAGCGTTAAATTTCTCTTTAGACGATTCTGTCAGACAACTCCAAATGGAGTAAGAGGTTGAGTATTGAATACATGAAACATAATTTCTTCCTCCATGTTCTCAGTCATCAAGCAACGCAATATGATATCATGTGATACCCAGTTTTCAGAAAGATCGGAAGGGGGTGGCTCAATGAGATGCTTCATTAACCTACGCTCCTTAGCAAACATTTCCATAGCCTGTTTCCATCGAAGATAGTTGCCGGTGTTCAATTAGGTTATTGTAATAAAATTAAGGATACGAAACATTAGTGTATCCTTCAGAAATTTTTTCTTTATTACTCATGATCAAAGAGTGCTAACAACTTCACAATAATCAACAAAATGATGATTTTCTAATCCGGAACACCAAGCAATCATCAACACAAATCCAATAACAACAAATCACATCAAATATCTTACTTTTAATCCATAAGAGTTAAGAAATAATACCCTCGATGGTGGCCGACGATGGCGTGGGGCTGTTGGCGGCGGCAGCGTGGGAGATGATGCGTGGAGAGGGAAGGTCGAGTGGCTTGGGGTAGTGAGGAATCGGATCTGATGAGATTGGTTGAGTGGGGGAGGCAGCATGATGGTGGCGTCGAGGAGCAGGAATAGCAGCTGCGGTTATGGTGGAAGCAGCGATGATGGTGGCAGCTAAGAGCAGCGAGGTGCGGCGGCGGTGATGGTGGCGACTTTGGGTAGCGAGGGGTAGCAAGGGGCAGCGGCGGTGGTTGGTGGCAGCGTGCTGCAGCGGGGTGAAGACGGAGTGGTGCTGGTGGTAAGGGGTGATGGTTAGGTGTTAGGGTTAGGATTAAGATCTGATACCATGTAATCAGAGAATTAGTTTTAGGGAAAATTATGAGACAGATAGAGATCCCCTCTACTTCATATATATTATTGATTTTGTAATAATAAGAAATACAAATTGATGGGGCTCCTTTTCAGGCCTTCGTCAGATGTTGTCTTATGTTGATCTCGCAGTGGACTTGGGTGATTGTCCTTTGATGCGTGTGGGTCTTAATGGGTAGTAAGAGGACAAAATGGGATGAGAAGGCTGCCGTCGTATACCTGCAAACAAGTCCCGGGGTGGTTTGGTACCACCGAGGACCCTCCGAAGCTCAAGTCGGTGACTATATCCGAGCAGAGTAACGGCGTAAGTGTAAAAAGAATGGCTTACTTGACCCCCCTATGATGGGGGTTTATATAGTGGCGGCAGCACGCAGCAGCAGGTGCGAGAATCTCGCCGGCAGTTACGTTACCGACGTCACGCCCGCGTGATAAGCGGATCGCCCATTAATGGGGATCGCGATGGCGTGGAACGTGGGATGTTGCCGGCGGAGAATCTGCGCATGGCGAGATTCACGGAGCGGCGGTTACGCCTGTGAGCGGTGGAGCTGGTCGGTCGGAGGGACCGAGGAAGATGCCCTCGGTAGGCGAGCTCGGGAAAGAGCAGGAGGGCCGAGGCATCTTGGTCTTATGGCAGCTCGGGGTGAGATGAGTGGCCGAGGAGGCACATTCGCAGAGGGCCCCGAGGTGGGCCAGGTTGGGCCCCGGGTGGCCTGGTCGGCCCTTGTGGGCCCTTTCTTCTGAGCCTTGGGACACGTCGTCTGCCACGTGTTCCGATCTTGGAGGTCGCCAATATCGAGTATTATCATTAGCCCCCCATTCTTGTCCCGACCAGCTAGCGGGTCGGGTCAGGAGTGGACAGCCGGGCCTCCCGAAGCGAGATCCCTTCTAGGGTTTCATCGGGGCTAGTCCTCGGGCCGTCGGTCGTCTTTTCCACTAGCGAATCAGGGCAAGATCCTCGCATTTAAAGAAGGTGCGCCGGTTCGTGCACTCTGCAGCTGGAACGACAGTCCACGTGTCAGGCGCCGATCGGCTGACGTGGCACATGCAGGTCTGCGGCATCTGATGAGACGCAGTCAATCGCGGGGCCGCCACGTGGAATGATCTGAGCCGCTGGGCGCAATGGGCCGTTTCGGCGGGAGACGACGGGTGCCGTTAGATGAGGTCGCAGGCGGTGATAAATGTGGGTGGGGCCCAGCCTAGGGTCCCTACTCCTTCATATTTTCTTTCCTCAGGCTCCAGCTGCTCGGCGCTCGTCTCTCTTCTGCAAGACATGGTTCGTTCCCATTTTTCGGGCGGCTCACGCCGGTGGGAGGCCAGTGGCATGGCCGAGCCCCCAGCCAACTTCCGCCCTCCTCCTGGTTTTTCGCCGACGGCTGGGCCGTCCACTTCGTCAGCGGCACCTGGGAGCTCTTCTGGCGGTGGCCGGAGTCGTCAGCCGTCACCCGAGTCCCAGACTAGTGATGGGAGGACGGGCGAGGGCCGGCCACTTTTTAAGAGGAAAAGGACGGTTTCTCGTGTGCCGCCGTCGAAGGCCCCCGGAGGGATTCCGATGCAGGAAGGGGGTCCCGTCTTCACTATACCGTCTGGGCTCTCCGTCGCTACTGATCTGCTCGCCGGGATGGAGGAATCGGACGGGGGAAGGCTCCCATGTGGCTCCTTGAGGGATCAGTTCGAAGCTATGGCCTAAGGGGCGGTTCAGTTATGAATCCATCCACGCGCATTCGCCTTGGTGTGCCCCTCCTTGGTTTCTCACTGGCTTTCTGTCAGGTTCTTCAGCACTGCGCCCTCGCCGTTCGCATGGAGGCTGAAGGAGCGTTCCACTCCCCGAGGCCAGTGGTGGCGTTCCCTTCGGAGGTCGAGATTTTGCAACGTGACCTGCACCAGGAGCGGGACAAGGCTAATGTCGTGGCGGGCCAGGCAGAGGCCGCGGAACTCGCCAACTCAGCGACTCGGGGTGCCCTTCGTTGCCTGAACGCGTCCCTCCGGGTCGCTGATAGGAAGCTGGCGGACCTGACCGGACGCTTTGCGGTACTGGAGAAGGAGAGGGACGCAAGCAGGGGGGATGCTGAGTCGGCGCTGCTGAGGGCTCAGGTGGCCAAGGCTCGGGCTAAGAAAGCTGTGGACGAGTACAAGGCGTCGGAGCATTTTTACACCGAGCTCGGGGAGCATTCGGCCGTTCCGTAGAATAAGGCTTTGGACACTGTGAAAGAACAGCTTTCCGAGTTCGATGATGGTGAACTCCGTGCTCGGGTCCCGCTTCCGGCGATGAGGCCTCCGGCGAGAGATGACGAGGGGGGCCTGGCGTACCCTTTGTGGAAAAATCTTCGGTAGTAGAGCCTTGGGCCGTTACGCCGACGACGAAGTGACCGAAGCAAGCCTCCGGGCAGTATGTAGGGCCGGGGGCCCAGGGTATCCTTTGTAAAGATCTTGATTTTGGCAATAAAAAGAGAACCTTTTAACTCGTTGGTTTGTGCCCCCCCTTTTCTTCTCTCTTTTTTTGTGAAGGACACCCATAGGATGCCCTTGTTTGTGTTGTTGTGTTTCCGTGTAAGTTTGGCCACATGTCCAGCGACCTCCTGCCGAGTCTGCCAGCCGGTGAGGGAACCAAGTGCTGCCGTGAAGGTATCCTCGCGCACCTGCCAGGTCGATGGGAGACCGTTCAGGTTTGGACGAACCAGCCGTTCTTCCGGGTGCCTCTGATCCTTGAGTGCGGCCACAAGGTAGCCGCCGGGTTTGGCCGAGCAAGGTAGCTGCTCGGTTGTCCCTTACGGGGGCTCTCGATCCTTCAGGACGGTGGTAGGAAGCTACCAGCCATCGATGGTCTGGTGAGGACCCGACCGCTTCGGGGAGGAATTTTGATCCTCAGCGTGTGGCAGGGAAGCTGCCCGCTGAGGATAGCCGAGCGAGGGAACCTCAGGCTCGACCGCCTCGGGGAGGGCTTTCAGATCTTCCAGGATAGGGACGGAGCAGGGTTACTGTCCAGTGCCTCTTGGCGAGGACTTTGATCCCTGTCGGTTGTGGTAGGAAGCTACCAGCCGGGGATAGCCGGGCGAGGACCCGACTGCCTCTGGGAGGACTTTGGCCCTTGGCGCGAGGAAAGCTATAAGGCTGTAGGAAGCCACCAAGGACCCTTGGCCGGGCAGGGTTACTGCCCGGTGCCTCTAGGCGAGGGTTTTTGTCCTGAAAGATAGCCGAGTGAGGGAACCTATGGCCTCGACTGCCTCTGGGAGGGCTTTTTGATCCCCGGCGTTGTGGCAGGGGAGCTGCCCGTGGGGGATAGCCGAGCGAGGGTACCTCTGGCCTCGACTGCTTCTGGGAGGGCTTTTCGATCCCCGGCGTTGTGGCAGGGGAGCTTCCCGCGGGGGATAGCCGAGTGAGGGAACCTCTGGCCTCGACTGCCTCTGGGAAGGCTTTCCGATCCCCGGCGTTGTGGCAGGGAAGCTGCCCGCGGGGGATAGCCGAGTGAGGGAACCTCGGGCTTGGCTGCCTCTGAGAGGGCTTTGGTTCCTGGCGCCGTGGCGGGGGAGTCGCTCGCTGGAGACAGTCGAGCGAGGGAACCTCGGACCCGACCATCTGTGGGGGGGCCCTTCTCGTTGTGTGATTTTATGATATTCTTGATGTGTAGTATGAAAATTGTAAAGAATTCACAATCAATGAATTATTTGACCGCAATCAATAACGGTGTCATGTATAGATTTCGTTAGCAAGTGCGGATCGTCCACAAGGATTGTGCGATTCATTCGTGTTTTGATTTGTTTGGATTGAAAAGTTAATAGAAAAGAAAAGAAAACATGATTCAAGATTTTTATCAATGGTTTCAAGTGTCACTATTCTAATCAAGAATCAAGAAAATGATAAATATCGATAATCGAGTTTCGATAGAATTCCAATCACTTTAGGGTTTCAAGATTTGAAGTAAAGCTCGTAGGAATCGATTAGAATGTAGATGTGATGAAGATTAGACGTTTCTTATCCATTAACGAATTGATGCTAACTCGATGTCGATTGATCGAGGTTTAAGGATCTTGCGAAGAATTAAGGTTCTTCGTCCTATCCTTTGTCCTTTCGATGAATCACATTCACTAGATAGCTTTTTGAAAATACAATGATCGATCGATGGTTCTCTAGATCGTGCGAAAAGAATCAAGAACCCATTTCACATCGATCTAGATCATCGATCATTCTATTTTCAAGAATTTACAATTGCTATAGGACTTAAGAAAACGTTTAAACATTTATCAACATCATTATTCTACAATCATCTCGATTCCTCCACGAGCGGAGTTTATTCACACATCATCACAAAGAATACATTCAAGAATCGAAGTGAAATCATGATGCTAGAATTGAAATGTAAACAAGTTTAAAGAATCTTCACCTTTATTACATCAACAAGAAGTTACAACTCTCAAGAATTACAAGAGGAAGGAACTTCGCTCGTCGAATCTTGCATCGCTCGGCTTCTTGAGTCTTGGATCGCTTCGATCTCGTGCTCCGATGAAGTCCGGCTTTGCTTCTAAAGGGTTGTCGAAGACTTGCTTTTCTTGAACTCCATGAATCTTGAATTGGGTATTTGTAGATTGGATTAGGGTTAGGGTTTGGAGGTGGTTGTTGTTGGGTAGATGAAGAACTAGGGTTTCTATACTCAACAACAATGAATTCTCACAAAATGAATAATTCCCTCACAATGAATTACAATGAATGAATTCCATCCCCTTTTACAAGTGAGCCTAGGGTCCTATTTATAGATTTCCAAACCCTAGGTCTTTGATTTGAAATAGGACTTCCTTCCAAAAGTTTGTTGAAAGACTTCTAGAAGTAGTTAGTTAGGGGCTTAGCTTAGGGTGTAAGCTAGGGTTTAAGGAGAAGTTTCTAGAATGAGAGGCTAATTTAGTGTAGGAACTCAAGGTTTGCTGAACTGGCAGAAGCTTCTGGGGTCTTCTGGAAAATGTAGTATCTTTCTGAAGTGTGGAAGCATAGGGAAGAATAATGCTGCAAAATTGGGGTGATGACGTGGCTAGTTGACCGCGGAACCACGGCACAAGGCGGCTTAGGTCCCGGTTCCGCGGCCAAGTTGGCTCTTTGGGGCTTCAAACTTCCAGTGTTGGCTTCTGCTGTATTTTTCTGTATTTTCTGATATGTTAAATCTCTGAATGCTTCTTAGAACAATACCAGATTCCAAATCCTTGAGTTGGCATATCTTTTAGCAGTCTCGTTATGTAAAATTTGACCGATCTTCTGATTTTCCTGCACGGACTTCGAAACACAAGTTGCGATATATAAAAATGATGCCATGCTATGAAATGCAGTCAATTTCCCTAGAAATGCCGGTTTTAAGGTCTAACACATGTAATCTGATATTTGACGACTGTTTTGCTAATATTTGCTATATGAATGCCGAATACTTCTATATGAATGCAAATGATAGGGAAATTGCCGGTTAAAAGATGCAATATTTTCGACTAATCAAATTCCCCCAAACTTAACTTCGATCGTCTCGAGCGAACTTTTTATTAAAAAGAGAAGGAGAAAATAAAGAAAGAGAAAAAAAACTAACTAGCACACTTTCGTAGGCAACACGATTGCACTGAGCACGTGCAACAAGCCTTTAAATCTCTAGGTGTCCCTAGTAGGAGGAGTGTTGTCTCCTGAGGGTTTTCAGCGGATTGCACCCACAAAATTCAATAATAAAAGAAAGATCATGAATATTACATTTAAAGAAAAGAATTGTAAAAGAAAAGCCTTGAAAATTAGGGTTTCCAACTAAGCTAGTTTTTCGGTTGTCATGAGCCCTATCTTAATGGTCATGAAAAGATGTCAGAAATCACGTCCTCCCTCAATAAAACATCGTCTTATTCTTCATTCCTATCTTTCTTCCAAACATCGATCATATAACCCTACGTGTGTGTAAAGACATCCCTACACCCGGAGAATTCAATTCAAGCTATCATACTCTTGCCCGTCAATCTCAGTACTTTTTAATTAATGAATATTTAGATGAAATTGCTCACACACTTTCATGCGACCGTTAATACTTCTTGAGGTACTAACCGACCGATTACTCATGTGCTTGCTTATTTGGTGTATTTTCCTCGTCTTGCACCACCTAAGTCTTAGCAGTGATTCCCAGACCAGTTGGCCTTAGGGCACTAGGTGAAGAGGCACCCTCGCTATATTTTTTTATTGCTGCCTTGGCGATAACAAAACCAGTGTCCATTTTTCTCACCACTTTATATTTTCTTCATTTTTTCATTTTTTTTATTTCCTTCATACATCGGATTTTAGACAAGAGCATTTCAAGATATCCTCTACTACCCCGAGTTTTAAGACGTATGTAAGTGCGAATAGTAGGGTATCAACGTTCAAAATATTTGGCTTCCAGAATAGAAACTATTTTTCAGACTTAATTTTATCCTCAGATTAGTGACTTCCTTCATCTTACTAACCCTTGGGACAACGGCTCATAACTACTTGTTACTAGTTCGTATAAGAAAAGTTCTAATTTTCTTGGTTTTCTTAAATTTTTCTAATCTCATGGATGTAATTGTTCACTATCTAAACTTTTATTATCTTATTTATGTACAAAAAAGTTTAAATATTAAAATATTTTTATACTTGAAAAATTTTAAATTTTTATGGGTTTTGAAAATTTTTAAATTTTTATAGGTTTTTTTTTTTAAAAAATGTTTTGTGCTTATGCAAATGATATGCAAATGATGCAAAAATAAGCACAAACCTCCCCCAAACTTGTTTTCAACAGTGTCCTCGCTGTTACCAACCGCTATACCTACAAAAACTGTAAGCCTGGGGGGAATTATTAGTGGGGGCAAAATATATAAGTGAAGAACTTCCCCCAAACTTATTCTTTTCACTCACCTTCATTCAAAAAAATGATGCAGTGATAAACAGGACATGAAGGTGAGACGGAGGAATTTTAATCCAAATAAACTGGCTCTTGTAAGAACAAGAGCTACTCCGTGGGGTAAGTGGAAAAATACGGCTTTAGTCTATGTCCATTCACTTTGAAAAATGTGTCGTTTTTAACATTTTCTACTTCTACTGCCCCGTGCGGGTATACAGACCGCACAACAAAAGGTCCCTTCCACCGAGATCGAAGCTTTCCCTCGTGAAGGTGTAGTCGTGAATCATAAAGAAGGACTTGTTGACCAGGTGAAAATGTTTTCCTCAAAATGTTTTTATCGTGAAAAACCTTAGTCCTATTCTTTATGATTACAGCGTTATCATAAGCTTCATCGCGGAGTTCGCTTAGCTCATTTAGTTGCAGCTTCCGAAAGGTGCAGGCTAGGTTTAAGTCAAAGTTGATTTCCTTAATAGCCCACTATGCTTTATGCTCTATCTCGACTGGTAAGTGACATGCCTTCCCAAACACTATCCTATATGGAGACATCCCTAGGTCGGTTTTATATGCAGTTCTGAATGCCCAAAGAGCATCCGTCAGTTTGGTCGACCAATCTTTTCTATTCTTAGCAACAGTCTTCTCCAGGATTAGTTTGATCTGTCTATTCGAAATCTCAGCCTGCCCGCTCGTTTGGGGATGATAGGGTGTAGAAAGTCTGTGGTTGATTCCGTATTTCCGCATCAGAGTCTCGAAAGATCTGTTGCAGAAATGTGTCCCATTATCGCTAATGATAGCGCGTGGGTGTCCAAATCGCGAAAAGATATTCTCTTTTAAGAACTTAATGACAACCTTTTTGTCATTAGTGCGACATGGAATGGCTTCAACCTACTTTGAGACGTAATCAACCGCCAGCAATATGTACAAATTCCCAAAGGAGTTGGGAAAGGGACCCATAAAGTCAATTCCCCAAATATCGAATATGTCAACTAAGATGGGTTGCTGAGGCATCTCGTTTCTCCGAGAAATTCTACCCGTGTACTGACACTGTGTACAGGTTTTGCAATAGTCAAATGCGTCCTTGAATAAGGTCAGCCAATAAAATCCACATTGCAAAACCTTCTCCGCTGTCTTTCTAGGACCGAAGTGACCCCCACAGGCCTGATTATGACAAAAAGAAAGAATACTCTTGAACTCTTCTTTCGGGACACACCGGCGAATGATCTGATCAGGACAATATTTAAACAAATATGGATCAACCCAGTAAAAGTGTTTTCCTTGGGATAGAAAACGGTATTTGTCATGTTTTGACCAATCGCTGGGTATATGTCCCGTGACAAGATAGTTCACAATATCCCTGAACCAAGGTTCATTGGATACGCTCAAGAGTTGTTCGTCAGGAAACGAATCATTGATCGGCAGGGTCACAGGGGAAGAAGAGATGCGTGAAAAATGGTCGGCTACAAAGTTTTCACATCCTTTCTTATCTTTGATAACAAGATCAAATTCTTGTAATAGTAGGATCCAACGTATTAGTCGACCTTTTGCATCTTTCTTCGCCAACAAATGTTTCAAGGCGGAATGGTCAGTGTACACAACTATTGGTGAGCCAATCAAGTAAGGCCTGAGTTTTTCTAATATAAATACAACCGCCAAAAGCTCTTTTTCAGTGGTTGTATAATTGATTTGCGCATCATTCAGGGTCTTACTCGCGTAATAGATCACGTGTGGCATCTTTTCAATATGCTGTCCTAAGACTGCACCAACTGCAAAGTCAGATGCATCACACATTAGCTCAAAGGGGTAGTCCCAATCTGGAGATGATAGAACGGGGGCTGTAGTGAGGGAGTGTTTTAGTGAGTCGAAAGTTGCCTCACAATCCGAGTCAAAATGGAAGGTCGCATCCTTGGCCAAGAGAAGAGTTAAGGGTCTAGCGATTTTGCTAAAATCCTTTATGAATCTCCTATAAAAGCCCGCATGGCCAAGAAATGATCGAATGTCCTTGACGCTTTTGGGATGAGGTAGGTTTTGAATGACATCTATCTTAGCTCTGTCAACCTCAATGCCTTTTCGAGAAATAACATGTCCAAGTACAATTCCCTCTTAGATCATGAAATGGCATTTTTCCCAGTTCAAGGTTAAGTTCTTCTCTTTGCAACGAGTAAGAACAGCGTCAAAATTTGATAGGCAATCAGAAAAAGAGTCTCCAAAAATCGAGAAGTCATCCATAAAAATGTAACGTTTTGAAAATCGTTTCGGTGAAATTTCGAAAAAACGGTAAAATAAGGGGGGGTTTTGTAAAAAAAAGTGAAAATACAAATATCTTTATTATAAAATTAAATATACATATTCTAGCTATGTAATTGCTAGTATTTGGTGTTTATTGACCCACTGGTGAAATTTCAAATTTTCTGAAAAATTTTGCGAAATTAATTATTTTAATATTATTTTAAGCCGTCACTAATATATTTAATTAGGGAAAATTACAAATTGGAATGAGTTGAAACAAATTTTGTGCATCATAAAACTTTAAATAAAATTTTATCATGTGGTTTTTGAAACGAAATCGTTTGCCAAAACGGTTTAGAAATTATTGAAGAAAAAAAGGCTTTTTTTTAGTGTAAATGGATGTTTGGGGTATTGTATTTGTCATTTTCCATCACCCCACACCCATACCCACACTCACACACCCCCATTTACTTCTCCCCTTAGCTGAATTCAGTAGCCTCACCCTTTTTCCCCATTTGAATTTCAAAGAAAAGAAAAGAAAGAAAGGAAAACAAAGGAAATAAGAAAATAGTAAAAAGAGTATGGTCTTTTGTTGACTTGGTCTTCTTTTCTCCCCTTGACTTCACCCACCCCCACACCACACCTCACCCCTCTCCTCTCCTGGCCGAAACTGATCTATTGGCAGCCCTCCCATTTTCTTCAAGTCTTCATCTTCCTTCACCTCCAAATTCATTCAAAAATCAACACAAATCAAAGCAAACTCAAAAATCTAATCCCTACCCGTTATTCCTTTGCCATTCAAGCTTGGATCTTGGTGAAGAGATAGCATTTTGGGAGGCTAGATTTCATGTGAGATCAATAAAATTATGGAGGTATAATTTTAACCTTATAGTTAATTGTTGATTATTGCTTATGTTAGCTTAATTAAGTGTTTAATTAGGTGTTAACTTGGTTTACCCTTCAAGTTGAAATTGTAAGGAATTGGGTTTGGATCAAGATAAGGGTTTTGATAAATTGTTCATGCTTTAATTGTGTAGCTGAACCTCTTAAGGTTTGGAAAACCTAATCTTGTTGCTATTATGTAAATCGTTGCATTTAATTTGTCCAAATCAAGTTTTTAAGCAAACTAGGTTTTTGGAATTTGATTAAATAATGGAGATAAAAATCCAATTAGGGTATTCATGGCATTATTAACATTTTAAAGTGTAGTTTAATACTTTAGTTCATGAAAATCCAAGCTAGATTGTAGTTTGTGCATTTTTGCTATAAAATTGTTAAAATTTAGGTATTTTGTAAACTAGAATTTTAAGGTTTTTGGAATTTAACGAGATTAAATTATGGGAATTGTTTTTATGACTTATTTAAGATATTTAGTGAATATTGTGGCCACTAGATTCGTTTATACATCGAGTTTTGTGCTAAAACGGTGATTTGTGCTTGCTAGATTTTCGGAAAAATGACTTTTTAAGTGAAATTGGGGTTTTTGTGAATTTTAAGCTATTTTATATTTTAATTAGTGCTTGTAATTGTACAAATGAGTGTGTTGGGAGTTTTCTCGATGGTTTGGCGTTTGTACGCCGACGTCGAGGGTTTTTGGGTTGATTTGTGAAAGCAACCATAGATTTTGACCTATGTGGGATTCGTGCGTCGTTTCGGTCATGAGTCGGATTTTAATGCGATATGGTGCGTTATGATATATAGGTACCCCATGTGGACTTCGAGACAACAAGCAAGCGCGTGGAGACGTCGGCACCAGCGAGCGAGGACTAGGTGAGTAGATTTATATCTACGGGGAGAAGTCGGGTGGATGGCGTATAGCACCCCCGCAGTTCGTGGTGATGTATACGAATACGTATACACACATTTATTGATTATATTTTGTTTGAGTTTATTGATGATAAATATGGATGGTTTAGTATCGCGAAACCCTAGAGTAGTGGTCGCACCACACATGCACACAACCACCCATACTTGCATACTTTCTTCTTTCATTTGTGCTTATTCGGGAATATATAGTTATGTGTTCACATGGGTATGGGACTATGTGTTCACATACGGATTTGAGGATGATACTTGGATTTGAGATGAGTCGATGAGATTTGTGTTGAGGTTGTGATATCGGTGATATGGCAGGATTCGTATTTGAGATACGTCCTGATGTTATAGCGGGTCTTTGAACGACGATACGGGTGAATAGTGCTATAAATAAAATGGTCGACATGTGATCGTGATATGAGATATGATATGCTAGGATATTGATACTAGGCCGTATTGGGCGATGTATACCCCTTGATGATGATATGTGCTGATGATATCGGTTTGTACGAGACTGTCGATCAGTAGTCAGATCATGACTATATTGATGATATTAGTATTGTACTAGACATAGGTCAGTACCCTGGACTATGATCTTGGATAAAAAGGATACCAGATGAATAGTATGATGAATATGATATTAACCCGTACCCAGATTTGGGGATGCCGTACGACGGATTTACGTACGAGCTATATTTTGATGATTGATCCGCACTCTTGACTTAGGATGTCTGATTATAGATACGGTATCGGATATGATATTATTGAGGCGGGATCACCGACTAATATATATACAGGTATGTATATGTATCGACTCAGATGTCAGGCGGTTTCCTTACCTATAGTCCAGCTTGTTAGCTTAGCCCTTTAGTTTAGTTTAGTTGTTAGATTAGATTCGATTCTTACCTATTTCAAAAACTAACGAATCGTGGGTATTTTAAAAGACAGCCCAAGGGATCCTACGGATATTTCAAAAGACGTATCTTTTCATAAAAACACCGTAGCCCCTATTTTCAAAACCCCATGATTCGTGTTATTTCAAAAGGCACCATTTGTAGGACTTATATTAGATTAATGCAGATTAGTTATAGTTGCGTCTAGTATTCAGCTCCCGCTCATTATTGTGGTCCGTTCGCATCGCATGCTTATATTATGATTCATATCCTATTATTAATATCATGCTGTTAGGACACCAGCACCATTACCGATGACGCGTATGTACCACGTACACTTACTTGCCGGCTCACACACCTCTTCATCGGTAATTGCCATGTCACGAACACTTTAGAAAATACTATTTCATTTGACATAAGTTGTTAGCTTATAGTTTAGACATGATATTAGTGTACTTGCCTTATATGCTAGTTAGACATTGTAGTTATTGCCTACTACTTCATGCATGTTATTATTCACTGTTGTGTCGCATTCATGGATTCTCATGCCTATATTCACTGTTTACATGCTATTGATGACTTGGATTCGGATTTCATGAGATTTCTTGGATTTGGAGGAAAACCGCAAAAACATAAATAAACCTTTTCTCTCTTTTAAAATAAAAAGTGCGGTTTTCCCATGATGTATGAGTCGTCCACCATGAGTTTGCTGATGGATTTCGAGACCCGATTCGAGGAGTGGAGGAACCGTTTCGGGTACATGGTGGGCCCGGTGCGGTACCCTAGGGTAAGAGGATCGTGTTGTTGACGTTGAGCCTGGCAGGAGAGCACTACCGACCGGTGATATTACCCGACGCGTCGGATATCCGGAGGATACCGTCGTGGTCTTGAGATGGATGGTAGGGGCCGGTCTGGACTGACGGCGCCCTAGATATTGTGATAGAGACATTGAGATTTCGAGATATTGAGGTACAGAGACTGTGATACAGAGATATCGAGATATTGGGATTACGTTTTGTGCCGATGTTAGGTACTGTTTTATGCTGATTTCATTATGATACCTCATTTTATACAAAGGAAATCTCACTAAATTATGAAAACAGTTTCTTCATTTACATGTATTCTGTTTTCATGCATTCATACCTCATTCATATGATATATTGCTACCTGAGGTACCGACACGGGCACATGAGATTACACTTGGATTAGATATTTACCCTAGTCATTGTTATAGACTGCTGGTTTTAATTAAGGATTATATATATTGATCGTATGACCTAGGATTGCGTTATACATGCGATTTCTATTCGTAGATGTTTTTCTATTCACGAGTTGGCAACTCACTCCCATTGTGCCCCAGTTTCTTGCAGGTTTCGCCGTACAGGTTTCTTTACGGCTTTGTGGGTACAGTTTCGTTCGGGTGACTTGCTAGTAGGTGGGTTTATTTGTATCGTACCCATCATTATACATTGTATATTATTATTCAGTTGTATCTAGAAGTTCCATCAACCAAACATGTATTTATTTTTGAGATAGAGACCAGTGATGTTATTCTTTCGACCTTAGAGTCACGCATTGTATTTTTGTGGATTTCTTATTGTTTTGCATTTCCTTTTGAGCTTTGATCCTCGCCCTTGGCGTTGTATATTATATTACTTATGTGGTTGTGACCGTCGATTGACGAAGAGCTAGCTCCCGCTTGGGGATGCCTTTTTATTGATTTCGTATACTATTCATGTTGTATCCCGTTTGGGGGCCAGTATTTACAAGGGAGACTCTACCGAAATTTTCAGGAAATTTTTGATGTTTTAAAAAACCGCATAATTCGGCTTATGCTATTGAAACTACTTGTTTTAAATTGGTTTTCCTTCACTCTACTACTTTTCTTGGTTTGGATTTCTGGGGTTTCGGTTTACTTAGATTACGTACGCCTCGAGACGTTCGTAGTTTAAGTGCCGGTCTTGTTCCGTACTTTTGGGACGTGACAAAAAATCTCCAAGAAATTCCCTACCATATCAGAGAATATCCCCATCATACACCGCTGAAAGGTAGCGGGAGCATTGCATAACCCAAAAGGCATGCGACTGTAAGCAAAGGCACCAAAAGGACAAGTAAAAGTGGTTTTATCTTGATCCTTTTTGGCGATGGGGACCCGATTATAGCCTGAGTATCCGTCCATAAAACAATAATACTCTCGTCCCGCTAAGCGTTCCAGCATTTGATCAATGAATGGTAGAGGAAAGTGGTCTTTCCTCGTGGCGGCATTGAGTTTTCTGTAATCAATACATACACGCCACCCAGTTTGGGCGCGTGTCTGAATCAACTCATTCGCCTCATTGGTAATAACAGTGATGCCAGATTTCTTAAGGACGACATGTATAGGACTCACCCATTGGCTATCGGAGATTGGGTATATAATACCATTATCTAGGCATTTGACGATCTCTTTCATTACCGCTTCCTTCATGACGGGATTCAACCGTCTCTGTGGTTCCCGGGTTGGTCTGGCATCATCCATCACATGTATATGATGTTCGACAATCAAGGGACTAATCCCTTTGATGTCCGCCATGGTCCAACCAAACGCCTCCTTGTTAGATCTCAATACTGATAAAAGTGTATTCTCTTGCTCTGATGCTAGAGAAGCGGATATGATAACCGGTAAAGACTCATTCTCACCTAAATATGCATATTTAAGGTGAGAAGGTAAAATTTTGAGATCTAATGTGGGCGGAGAAATAATGGAAGATGGGATCATCGAATGATTTCCGGAGTTACTAAGAAGCTCATAGCTTGTAAAAGATACAGACTTAGGTGGTAATAAGTCAGGAGTGTCGGACTCAAGTGTGGGAAAGGTGTCCTCACTAAGATCATGTGCAAGGTCAAACAGTGATGTGGTAGTATCGTCGAGATCTATAAAGCAAAGTTCATCAACTCCACAACTCTCGGGAACGATCTCGTGAACAGAGCACACATCGAGAATATGAGCAGAGGGTTCTGATGGCTGACTTCCAATTTTGTAGATGTTTAGTTCAATGGTCATATTTCCAAATGATAAGTTCATTGAACCATTTCTACGGTTAATTACAGTATTGAAAGTGGCAAGGAAAGGTCGACCCAAAATCACCGGAATTTGGCTCCAGGGGTTTGCTACAGGTTGTGTGTCGAGAACAATGAAGTCCACGGGGAATACAAATTCCCCGACCTTTATCAACACATCCTCTAGTTCACCTCGAGGTTTGGTGATTGATCGGTCTGCCATCTGGAGAGTGCAGTGAGCAGGTTTTAACTCTCCAATCCCTAGCTGCTCGTATACAGAATAAGGAAGTAGGTTAACACTTGCGCCAAGGTCTAAAAGAGCACGATTTATGTTTTTACCCCCAATAGAAATCGATATTGTAGGACATCCTGGGTCCTTACGTTTCTTTGGTAGCTGGGGAATAAAAGCAGTGCTAATATTATTAGACATGAAGACCTTCTTTGGCACTTGAGTCTTCCTCTTCCTAGTGCACAAGTCCTTAAGAATTTTCGCATAAGCGGGGACTTGTTGAATCGCATCTAGGAGAGGGATGTTGATGTTAACCTGTTTAAACATTTCCATAATTTTCTCCATATATGGACTCGTTTTGTTAGCCCTTAACCGATTCGGGTAAGGTGCTTTAGCAATGAGTGCCGGGTCCATCATAGGAGAAGGAAGAGGGGGTAGACGAGATCCCAAAAGAGGAGTGGGGATCGTCTTTGTAGAACTAGAAGAGGGTTGCTGAGGTGTCGAACCTAAAGGGAAATGGAGAATAGGCTCGCGAGACGGTGGTGTGGTAGAAGAACAAGGATCAGAAGTAGGAATGTGTGTGTGAGGAAAGGTCTCAGCCGGGGTGTTGATATGATTTCCAATATCATCAACTTCTTCCCCAACATGGTTATTCAGCACCCTTCCTGATCTCAACGTTGTGACGGCATTTACATTGTAATGCCCAGGATTTGGTAGGGGTTAAGAAGGAAGTTTTCCTTTTTCTCTCTCACTCATTTCCGCTTTGAGTCGTGCGATTTCAGCTTCCATCGATCTGATACTCTCAGCTTGGGACGCTGAGTTTTTCTTTATCTCACTGACGGAAGATCTAACCTCAGCCGAAACCTCTATGAAATTTGACAAAAGTGATTTTATGGTTTGAGTGAATTGAGAGAACTCGTCAGAACAGGTCATAGGATTAGACTGTGTAGGAGTGTTGACCTGGTTTTGGAAATTTTGTGACTGGTAGGGGTGCTGAGTGAGTTGAAGGGGTTGCTGTTGTGGAGGAAGAGCCCTTTGAAAATTATTTTGGTTTGGAACCGTGTTTTGAGATTGGTTTTGGTTCCAAGCAAAATTCGGGTGATTCCTCCAACCCTGATTGTACGTGGAAGAATATGGATCGTTTCTAGGTCTTTGAAATGCGGCATTGGTATGCTCGTGACCTTGAAACGCAGAGTTTAATGGACATTCTTCCGTTAAGTGAGACGGATCAGAACAGCACCCACAAACAGTTTTGGGGAGCGACATTGGGTTTAGGGAGGCTGCTGCAAATTTGTGTTCCATAGCCTCGAGCTTTTTCTGCATTGCTGCCATCTCAGCTCGAACACCTATGGACACATCTATTTGGTGTACGCCACCCCTATTCAATGGTTGGGTTCCACTCTCCCACTATAGTGACTTTTCAGCGAACTCTTCTAAAAATTTCCATGCCTCCCCATCATCCTTAGTCATAAACGTGCCTTGACACATGTTTTCAAGGTTCTGTTAGTGTTTGGGTTAATGCCCTCATATAAGATTTGGCAAAGATCTCATCTCGGAATGCCGTGATGAGGACATTGAACCAAAAGATCCTTGAAACATTCAAAGAATTTAGAGAATGGTTCAGTCGGAAGCTGGGTAAATTGATTCAGTTCGCTACGGATTCGAGCTATCTTTTGCATAGGGTAAAATTTCTTAAGGAATGCCGCGACGAATTCTTCCCAATTCGTGATGGAATGTGTGGTAGTGTTATATAGCCACTTCTCGGCTATATCGCACAAAGTAAATGGAAGAAGTCGTAGACGCATAGCATCCACAGAAAGTTGTGACGTACCCATCATTGCGCATACATTTTCAAATTTCGTGATAAACACGTATGCGTCCTCAGACTCGAGACCGTGCAATTTGGGTAGAAGATTGATATACTGGGGCTTAATCTCAAAGTTATCCCCGTTGGCTGGTGGTGTGGATAAGCAGGTCGAAAGAGGACCTCGAATAGGGTAGCACCTCTCTTGGAGAGAGATGCGGGGTGGATTCTGCGCACCAACGGACGGCTGCAGGGTAGTAGTAAAGAAATTTGATGGAGTAGGGTCCATCAGTTTGGGTGTGGTAGTGAGTAAAGGAAAGGTAAATGGAGAAATATCGACTTCGGAGTCGATAGGAGAGACGCGGACTAAACGGGCACTAGAATCCCGTGTCCAGCCTATCTTGTACTAAAAAGGGTTAGTACAAGTGGCAGCGTGGCTTACAATTAGGGGTATGAATGAATGCGGTGTTTGCTTTGAAAAAGAGACGGATTTTTGAAAAAATGATGCGACACAACAAAATGCAACAAGCAAAACCCTAGAATCTAGTGGTTACCTAGGTCCGGCTCTAGACCGCTCCTAACTGCCAAAACACAAGTAGCAGGATAGAATCCTCCACTGCCTCTTTGTCCCCCTGTGACCAGGTAAGTGTCAGGTAAGTGGGAAGGTACTCCACTACGTAAGTAGTGGGCCTAATTAATAACCACTAGCCTTCGACACACTTGCCTTAGACACCACAAGAAAACGCGGATAAGCAATGAATTACCCACGGCCTTCTTCTGTCCTAAGTGAGCGCGACGGTCCTTAGAGTCATCTCTAGATCTTTTTTAGTTAATGAGGGTAAATGCGGATGCAAGTTTGTGATTTTTGGGGCTTAGGAAGGGTAATAAACTCCCCACCTAATCTGGATTTGGTCGTGCCCCTTAATATCCGTATTTGTTATACAAACAACCAAGAAACAAAAACACGCACAAATTTAATTTTGCTTTTCAGCGGCGCTGCGATTTTTGCAAAGAAGCCTGCAGAAATTTGTTAGTAGGAGCTAAAAAGAGGAGAGAGGAGAAGGTAAGAAACTTACAGAGGAAAATTGGCACAGAGAGGGCTTCAACAAGCCGCGGAACCGCCGCAGTTGGCTCCTTACACCGCGGAAACGCGGTCGTTTCAAGGGATCACTGCTCTAAATTTCAATAGGGAGCTTCTGTAGACTCCCTCTGTCCTTTGGTATATCCGAAAAATTATTTCAATTTCACAGCAAGCTCCAGATCTCCTTGCAATAAACCACAACAAATCGTTTAGGGTTTGTGCGAATTTTGATCTCAAAAAATATAATGGAATAAATCTTTCAATTCAAACTTCAATATAAAACGAATTAGCGCGCGATCCCCGGCAACGGCGCCATTTGATTTTATGATATTCTTGATGTGTAGTATGAAAATTGTAAAGAATTCACAATCAAAGAATTATTTGACCGCAATCAATAACGGTGTCGTGTATAGATTTCATTAGCAAGTGCGGATCATCCACAGGGATTGTGCGATTCGTTCGTGTTTTGATTTGTTTGGATTGAAAAGTTAATAGAAAAGAAAAGAAAACATGATTCAAGATTTTTATCAATGGTTTCAAGTGTCACTATTCTAATCAAGAATCAAGAAAATGATAAACATCGAGAATCGAGTTTCGATAGAATTCCAATCACTTTAGGGTTTCAAGATTTGAAGTAAAGCTCGTAGGAATCGATTAGAATGTAGATGTGATGAAGATTAGAAATCAACGTTTCTTATCCATTAACGAATTGATACTAACTCAATGTCGATTGATCGAGGTTTAAGGATCTTGCGAAGAATTAGGGTTCTTCGTCCTATCCTTTGTCCTTTCGATGAATCACATTCACTAGATAGCTTGTTGAAAATACAATGATCGATCGATGATTCTCTAAATCGTGCGAAAAGAATCAAGAACCCATTTCACATCGATCTAGATCATCGATCATTCTATTTTCAAGAATTTACAATTGCTATAAGACTTAAGAAAACGTTTAAAGACTTATCAACATCATCATTCTACAATCATCTCGATTCCTCCACGAGCGGAGTTTATTCACACATCGTCACAAAGAATACATTCAAGAATCGAAGTGAAATCATGATGCTAGAATTGAAATGTAAACAAGTTTAAAGAATCTTCACCTTTATTACATCAACAAGAAGTTACAACTCTCAAGAATTACAAAAGGAAGGAACTTCGCTCGTCGAATCTTGCATCGCTCGGCTTCTTGAGTCTTGGATCGCTTCGATCTCGTGCTCCGATGAAGTCCGGCTTTGCTTCTAAAGGGTTGTCGAAGACTTGCTTTTCTTGAACTCCATGAATCTTGAATTGGGTATTTGTAGATTGGATTAGGGTTAGGGTTTGGAGGTGGTTGTTGTTGGGTAGATGAAGAACTAGGGTTTCTATACTCAACAACAATGAATTCTCACAAAATGAATAATTCCCTCACAATGAATTACAATGAATGAATTCCATCCCGTTTTACAAGTGAGCCTAGGGTCCTATTTATAGATTTCCAAACCCTGGGTCTTTGATTTGAAATAGGACTTCCCTCCAAAAGTTTGTTGAAAGACTTCTAGAAGTAGTTAGTTAGGGGCTTAGCTTAGGGTTTAAGCTAGGTTTTAAGGAGAAGTTTCTAGAATGAGAGGCTGGTTTAGTGTAGGAACTCAAGGTTTGCTGAACTGGCAGAAGCTTCTGGGGTCTTCTGGAAAATGTAGTATCTTTCTGAAGTGTGGTAGCATAGGGAAGAATAATGCTACAAAATTGGGGTGATGACGTGGTTAGTTGACCGCGGAACCGCGGCACAAGGCGGCTTAGGCCACGTTTCCGCGGCCAAGTTGGCTCTTTGGGGCTTCAAACTTCCAGTGTTGGCTTCTGCTGTATTTTTCTGTATTTTCTGATATGTTAAATCTCTGAATGCTTCTTAGAACAATACCAGATTCCAAATCCTTGAGTTGGCGTATCTTTTAGCAGTCTCGTTATGTAAATTTGACCGATCTTCTGATTTTCCTGCACGGACTTCGAAACACAAGTTGCGATATATAGAAATGATGCCATGCTATGAAATGCAGTCAATTTCCCTAGAAATGCCGATTTTAAGGTCTAACACATGTAATCTGATATTTGACGACTGTTTTGCTAATATGTGCTATATGGATGCCGAATACTTCTATATGAATGCAAATGATAGGGAAATTGCCGGTTAAAAGATGCAATTTTTTCGACTAATCATTGTGCAAGGGGGAACCCTACTGGGAAAGAAGGTTCAGAAGTTTCTTTATTCGCATGGATAGGAATTTTAGACAACGCTATACATCATCATTCAAAAGGGAGATTTTGAGCAGTGGCCGAGGCACGGCGTTTTGCTAGTTCCGACTTCATAGGTACAGCTTGAGCTTCTCCGCGTTGTAAGGCCGAGGTAGCTTCCGTCCGTCCCCATCTTGCAGGCGGTAGGCTCCACCGGGGAGAGCTTCGTAGACGAGGAAGGGACCCTCCCACTTTAGGGAGAACTTGTGAAGCCTGCCTTGGTCGATGAACTCGTTCCGCCGTAAGACTAGGTCCCCGGCCTTGATGGATTGGTGCTTTACCCGAGTGTTATAGTACCGAGCCGTTTGCTGTTGGTAGGTGGCGGCTCTGATTTGGGCCCGGTCCCTTTTCTCCAACAATACGTCGAGGTTGGTTCGTAGTACCATGGTGTTCGCTTCATCATCAAAGTGCTCGAATCGGTGGCTGGGGAGCCCAATCTCTGCTGGGACCATTGCTTCGGTCCCGTAGCAGAGGCTGAAGGGGGTCTCCCCGGTAGGAGTCTTTTTCGACGTACGCAGGGCCCACAATACCCGGGATAGTTCCTCAACCTAACTGCCCTGCCTCCCTTCCAGGAGGGTTCGGAGGCCCCTGAGGACGTCCCGGTTAGCGACCTCGGCCTGCCCATTACATTGGGGGTGCACGACCGTGGCAAACTTCATGAGGATGTGGTACTCTTTGCAGAAGTCCCTTACTTTCTCGTTTTCGAAGTTCGTCCCGTGGTCGGTGATGATGCACCTTGGGATCGCAAACCGGTGAATCAGGTTGTTTTGGAGGAACTTGATGGTTGTGGCGGCGTCCGGTTTCCTGATGGGAACGGCCTCGATCCATTTGGTGAAATAGTCTACCGCGACGAGGATGTACTTATGTCCGCCAGTCCCCATGGGAAACTGGCCGATCATATCCAATCCCCATTGGGCGAACGGCCATGGGGACGCCAGGGCCGTTAGCTCAGTAGCCGGGAGACGGGGGATACTGTCTTGGAGTTGGCAGCTCTTATACCTCCTGACCATCTTCAGTGCGTCTTCGTGCATGGTGAGCCAATAATACCCCTGAAGTAGCGCCTTTTGGGTCAGGGTTCGAGCCTCCTGGTGTGTGTCGCCCACCCCTTGATGGATTTCCCGCAGGATGTAGTCGGCCTCGTGGGGTTCGACGCACCGGAGCAGGGGCTGAGTGAAGGCCTTCTTGTAGAGGTTCCCGTTGCTCCAGACGAAGTGGGTGGCTCTGGCCTGGAGGCGGCGGGCGGCTGCCCTGTCTTCCGGGAGCGTGCCGTCTTTCAGGAATTCCACATGGGGCTTCCTCCAATCTGGGCCATTCTCCTGTGTCGTGTACACTTAGAGTGTCGCTGCCTCGTCTTCAACGCTGGGTCGGGCCAAGGTTTCGAAGAGTATCGAGCGCCTGTTGCTGGCCGAGTATGATGAGGCCAACTTGCTCAGGGCATCTGCTTGTGCATTCATCTGTCTGGGTATTTGTTCCACCTGGACTTCGTCGAAGTTTCTTCGGAGCTTTCTCACCTCGTCTAGGTATTTCATCATTAGGGGCTCCCTTGCCTCGAAGCGGCCGGTCACTTGGCCGACGACCAGGGCCGAGTCGCTGCGGACCCGGACGACCTTCAGCCCCAGCCCGACGGCCATACGCAGGCCGGCTAGGAGGGCCTCGTACTCCGCCGCGTTGTTTGATGCTTTGAAACCGAGCCTCAAGGAATACTCCATCTCGGCTTCGTTCGGGCCTCGGATAATGAGGCCGGCACCGCAGCCATCCTCGGTGGAGGACCCGTCGACGTAGATGATCCACTCGGGGGCTGAGCTACGGTTTTCCTGGTCGGGATGCCGGGCCGCGAGGGGCGGCGCGGGATCCAGCTTCCTACTGGGGATGGTACATTCGACAACGAAATCGGCCAGGGCTTGCGCCTTGATGGCTTGCTTCGGGCGATACCTTATGTCGAATTGAGAAAGCTCCCACCTCCATTTCTCTAGGCGGTCAGAGGACTCTGGCGATGCCAGGATGGCCCCCAAAGGGCGCTCAGTGAGGACAATGATGGCGTGTGCCTGGAAGTAGTGCCGCAGCTTCCGCGAGGTTACCACGAGGGCCAGGACAATCTTCTCTATGGCGGGGTATCTCGTCTCCGTGTCTTTGAAGACATGGTTCACATAATACACTGGCCTCTGCACCCCCTCGGCCTCCCGGACGAGCACCGACCCTGCCGCTTGGTCGGATACCACCAGGTATAGCGACAGCTCGTCCCCTTCCATGGGCCGGGTGAGTAGGGGTGGCTTCGCGATGTGCCTCTTCAGCTGGTCGAAGGCTGCTTGGCAATCCTCCGACCACTCGAACCTTGGGATTTTCCTCAGCGCCTTGAAGAACGGGAGGCACTTCTCCTCCGACCTGGACATGAAACGGCTCAGAGCGGCGATCCGCCCCGTGAGCCGCATGATTTCGACGTTGGTCCGGGGTGCAGTCATGTTCAGGATGGCGTCGATCTTCTCCGGGTTAGCTTCAATCCCACGGTGGGTGACCATGAACCCGAGGAATTTCCCTCCGGTTACTCCGAACGTGCACTTGGCGGGGTTCAGCTTCATGTTGAACTTGCGGAGCACCTTGAACGCCTCGCCCAGGTCCCCGACATGGTCGCCCGATGAGACTGACTTGATGAGCATGTCGTCGACTTAGACCTCCATGTTCCTACCGATCTGCGGCTTGAACATGTGGTTAACCAGCCTCTGGTATGTGGCCCCGGCATTCTTGAGGCCGAACAGCATCACCCTGTAACAGTACACCCCTCGGTCCGTCATGAATGCGGTCATGTATTCGTCGTCAGGGATCATGCGGATTTGGTTGTAGCCGGAGAAAGCATCCATGAAGCTCAGGAGCTCGTGCCCGGCCGAGCTGTCGACGAGCTGGTCTATGCGGGGAAGCGGGAAGTTGTCCTTGGGGCAGGCCTTGTTGAGGTCGGTGAAGTCGACGCACATACGCCACTTCCCGCTCGATTTTTTGACCAGGACCACGTTGACCAGCCATTCCGAGTATGGCAAGTTCCTGATGAAGTTGGCGGCGAGGAGTCGGTCAACTTCTTCTTCGATGGCCTTTTGTTTGACCGGGGCGAAGCTTCTCTTTCTCTGCCGGACGGGTCGAGCCGCAGGATCAACCCCGAGCTTGTGGGAGATGATCTTTGGGTCGATCCCAGGCATGTCGGCGGGGGCCCAGGCGAAGACGTCGGAATTGCTCCGGAGGAACTCAGTCAGGTCGTCCCGTTGGGTCCCCGTCAGGAGTGACCCGACCTGGACGGTCTTCCCTGGGTCTCCTTCCGCTAAGGGCACCCCGGTCAGCGGCTCGACCGGTGCCCCCACAGACCTCCTTCCGCTCGTCCCTGGTGTCTAGGGACCCCTCCATGTCGTCGCATGCATCGGCGCTATCAGCGTGCTGCTCAGGGGGAGATACCTCTGCCAGGCCCACCTCCGCGATCTGTTGGCTCCCGTAGGCCCTGTCCACCCCACCTCGGTCGAGGGGGAATTTCATCGCTAGATAGTATGTCGAGATCTGGGCCTGGAAGGAGTTCAGAGTCGGCCGGCCGAGGAGGACGTTGTAGGCCGAAGGGACCCTAGCCACGATAAAGTCTACCGGCAGCGTGCGCGTGTGGCCGGGCTCCCCGATCGTGAACTGCAGGGTGACCACCCCTTGCGCCGGGACGGAGTGGTTGGTGAATCCTGAGAGGACGTGGGAGGTCGGCCTTAAGTCCGCTGGGGCCAGCCCCATCTGCAGAAAGCAGTCGTGGAAGAGGATGTCCGCTGAGCTGCCTGAATCGATGAGTATTCGGTGGACCTCGTACCGGTGAATTCGCGCTACGATCACCAGTGGGTCGCTGTGGGGCACAGATATGCCGTGGAGATCCTCGTCGCCAAAGGTGATGGGCTCCCGGCTCCTAGCTCTTTTGGTCGGGCGGCCGCCAGAGCGTGTGGGGTGGCAGCCTGCGGGGTGGCCAGCGACCTCGGGTGAGGATCCGCCCGCGCCCCAGTTGCGCGGGGGCGGTAGTGGGCGCTTGGATCCTCAGGGGAGTTGGTTGCCATGCAGGCGCAGATCGGAAGGCCAACTTTGTATTTTGGGGGAGTTAGTTTCCCACAGACGGCGCCAACTGATGGGGCTCCTTTTCGGGCCTCCGTCAGATGTTGTCTTCCGTTGATCTCGCAGTGGACTTGGGTGATTGTCCTTTGATGCGTGTGGGTCTCAATGGGTAGTAAGAGGACAAAATGGGATGAGAAGGTTGCCGCCGTGTACCTGCAAACAAGTCCCGGGGTGGTTTGGTACCACCGAGAACCCTCCGACGCTCAAGTCAGTGACTATATCCGAGCAGAGTAACGACGTAAGTGTAAAAAGAATGGCTTACTTGACCCCCCTGTGATGGGGGTTTATATAGTGGCGGCAGCACGCAGCAGCAGACGCGAGAATCTCGCGGGCAGTTACGTTCCCGACGTCACGCCCGCGCGATAAGCAGATCGCCCGTTAATGGGGATCGCGATGGCGTGGAACGTGGGATGTTGCCGGCGTAGAATCTGCGCATGGCGAGATTCGTGGAGCGGCGGTTACGCCTGTGAGCGGTGGAGCTGGTCGGTCGGAGGGACCGAGGAAGATGCCCTCGGTAGACGAGCTCGAGAAAGAGCAGGAGGGCCGAGGCATCTTGGTCTTACGGCAGCTCGGGGTGAGCTGAGTGGCCGAGGAGGCACATTCGCAGAGGGCCCTGAGATGGGCCAGGTTGGGCATCGGGTGGCTTGGTCGGCCCTTTCTTCTGAGCCTTGGGACACGTCATCTGCCACGTGTTCCGATCTTGGAGGCCGCCAATATCGAGTATTATCACAAATCTTCCTAAACCTACCCCTCAAAATAGCATTACCAAAAATAAATTTTTGACTTGTTTCTTTCTTCAACAAGCAACATTGATGAGTAGATCAGCTGGAAAGGCAAAGAAGATGGTGAATTTTTTGGGGACAGGGGACACGATTTCTTTAAAAATCTTTTGTGGGTGTTGCAGGTGTTTTTTAATTTAATTTTGGGGTTTTTTTTTGTTTTGGAGGGGTTGGGGTTTACAGGTAAGGTGGGTAGAAGAGGAGGTAAGAGCGGAAAGAGGAAAGGCAGGGGAGCGGATATGAATTTTTTGTGTCTTTATTGATTTGTTTGATCTACTTATGTGGCTGACCTGTTGCAAACAACAAGGCAGATGATGAGCAAAGATCTTTCAGCTCTTGTTGACTTAAGGCAGAGTGGCTGCTCAGGCTGAAGTCACCTCTATCAGTGATAGGTCAGAGATTATGATGGATGCAGGCTCTATACCTGGAGAATGCTTAAAATGAAAAGAGATGGTTTTTTGTTTGCAAGAATAGTGTCGTCTGAAGTCGGAAGATTTAGTCTAGCAAACTAAAATTCAAAATAAATTTTTTTAAGCAATAAATGATTGCACAAATCATGAAACATACTCAAATCTTGGGTATTATGATAATTATTTGTACTCAACATCTTGCTGCTGCCTATTTTTATCTATTTGCTGTTTGGTGTCTATGTTCTGGAATTTTTTTAGGACCTTTTGCATATTCAGAGTTGTTTAATTGTGAGTTAGGTTAGCAAGTAGACTGGTGCTACCTCTTCACAGTTAGAATTTACACTATATAAGGGATGTGCTCCTCTCTGGAAGCTAGGCCTGCTCGTAATTTTTGTCCTGGTTTTCTCCTCATATTTATTTTATGTCATTCGAATCAAAAAAATGGAAATTGAAGGATATGTAGGTTCTGCAAAAACAGATGGATGTAGCGCGACTCGTGTGAGTTCCATAGACTGGGTTCCTTCATGATTTTATCAAGGTTAGTGAACAACTTCAATTCTTTTAGTTTAAGCTTCTTGTTTGGTACGACACTCTCTTCTACATAGAATACAAGAGTGTTTTGCTTCTTGTACCTGTTTATAACTAAGAATTGATTGGTCCCCAATCAGCTCACATAAAATCCAATTATCCGGATCCTTTTAACACAACGAGTGCACGTAGGAGATTCGTAAGTTCGAATGAGAAGCAAATTCATGTGCGTGTTTGAATTGATAAATTTGTGGGTTAGTGATACCCGTCTGTTGTGTTGCGAATACGAGACAATCACAAAGCAAACACACAATCCATGGCGAGAAAAAAATCAAATCACAGATAAGAAATATGAATACTAACCACAAAACAAATAGGTGAAAGCGAAACTTTATTAATTAACAAAATCCGGAGAAGTACAAATCGATGGAGAATTACAAATCCCTCTTAAATCCTAGATCTCTCATAATTATTTATGGGTTCTTTCTAATAAACAAAAGACATCAGATCTAGGGCTAATACAAACTATTATATAAATAGCATACAAAAGATTTCCCTAAAAAACTAATTTCCAAACAAAGAAAATATTCAGTCTAAACAGAGAACTGGCGTCTGCTGAAGGAATAAGCAGACGTCTGGAATTGTATCATGAAAATCCAGAGCGCTACCAGACGTCTGCAAAAAGATCTGGCAGACGTCTGGAATTCCAATCGAAATAACAGAGTGTTTGACAGACGTCTGAACCTCAAGGAGTCAGACGTCTGCATAAGGGAAGATCACGCGTACAAGGCGGAGGCAGACGTCTGTCGCGATGAGTTTCAGACGCCTATTTTCCTGATAACACCAAATCTTTGAGCTCTTCGTGATAGACGAGTCTTCAAAATAGGAAATCTTTGGGATCTAAATGAGAGGCATATCTAACAAATCTCCATCTTATCTCGCATTCCACAAACTCCATCAAAGTAATAACGGCTTCATCTTCACTACAAAACCTCTAAAGGGCTTAATGAGTGCGGCACACTCCAATTATGTTTAAACAGTGCTCAAACTTAACAACTGAAAGAGATTTCGTCAACATGTCGGCCGGAATATCCGTTGTGCCAACCTTCTTCACTACAATCTCTTCTTTCTCAACGAATTCCTACATGAACCAATATATCACGTCAATGTGCTTCGTCCTATGATGATGCATCTGATCTTTCGTCAAGTGAATTACGCTTTAGCTATCACAGTAGACTATTATGGTATCCTTTAGAATACCCGGTTCCGAAAATAGTCTCTTCAACCAGATTGCCTCCTTAACGGCCACAACAACGGCCATATATTCTGCCTCCGTCATAAACAACGCTACTGTAGGCTGCAAAAAAGCATGCCAACTAATGGCACATCCTCTCAATAAGAATACGTAACTGGTGATCGATCTGCGTCTTTTAAGATCACCTGCATAATCGGAATCGCTGAATCCAACCAAATTGTCGTTGTTCCTTCCAAACACCAACCCCACGTCAGATGTACCTTATAGATATCGTAATATCCATTTCACTGCCTGCCAATGGGCCTTATCAAGAGAAGCCATATAGCGACTAACAACACTAATGGCATGTGAAATGTCGGGTCGTGTACAAATCATAGCATATATAACACTACCCACCGCACCCGCGTATAGAACATTCGACATATATCTAATCTTATCCTTTGTTTGCGGTGATTAACGAGCTGAAAATTTAAAATGAGATACCAACGGATTATTTACAGATTTAGCGTCTACCATGCCGAAACGCTCCAAAATTTTCTTAACGTATCGTTGTTGAGACAGGTATAGTTTTTTTCCATTGCGATCACGCCTGATCTCCATACCAAGTATTTTCTTGGCCGCTCCCAAATTCTTGGTCTCAAACTTACCTTTCAACTGTTCCTTCAAATTCATAATATCAACCATATATCTTGCTGTTATCAACATAGAGTAGAAAATATATGAAAGAAAAATTGACGATTTTTTTCGAATATTCACAACTATCACCCATACTTCTCATAAACCCTATTTCTTTCATGAAGGAGTCGAACTTCTTATACCAACGTCTTGGTGACTGCTTAAAACCGTAGAGACTTCTCTAACAAGCAAATGTGATCTTCTTTTCCTTCGACTTCGAAAACTTTAGGCTGTTGCATATAGATTTTCTCTACCAAATCACCGTGGAAGAATGCGATCTTCACATCGAGCTGCTTAAGCTCAAAATCTTGTATAGCTACCGAGCCGAGCAAGACACGTATAGAGGTGTGTTTAACAACCGGAGAATATACCTAAGTGAATTTAACTCTCCACACCTGCAAATAGCTTTTAGCTACCAACCGTGCCTTATATCTCGTAACACTGCACTTTGATCACCTTCTTTCTTCTTTAATACCTACTTGCAGCCAACTATCTTCTGTTCTCATTCAGGATTCACGAGCTTCCAAGTTTGGTTCTTGTGAAGAGACTCAATTTCTTCATTCATAGCGACTAGCCAACGATCTGCTTCATCAGATGGGATGACTTCTTTATAGCTTGTCGGCTTGCTACTATAAACTGTTTTTGTAACAGACAGCGCATACACCACTAGGTCATCGTAGTCATATCTCTATGGCGGTCTAATGTCCCTTCTCTGTTGGTCATGAGCGAGCAAGTACTCCTCATCATGGGATTCCTCTTGAGCTTCTTCAGACGATGGTGAATGAAGCTTCTGCGAACCTGAGCTCTCACCGATTTCAATATCAACTCCCGGCTCATCTTTCGAATCGTCTTCACCTGGAGATTCCTTATTGTTCATCTTTAGCATAACAGATTCATCAAAAGTCACATCTTTGCTAATCATAAATTTATGTGACTTTGGATCCAAACACCACAATCTATAACCCTTAACGCCGGTAGCATAACTGAGAAATATACATTTCTTCGCTCGAGAATCCAATTTGCCTTTACGGCAATGTGCATAAGCAGGGCAACCAAACACCTTAATGTTAGTTATATGTATGCCCTAGAGGCCATTACTATACATAAGATGTATATTGTAGTGGATGCTTGGACATATATAGGGAGGACTTTCTTGCTCGACATGATAGTACGCTATCTGGTTGCTCTTTACCTTAACGTGTACACCGATTGTCTCTCTGTTACATGTTGGTAAATCCCTTAGGGTGTGTACTTGACTACCTGGACTATGATGCGGATCATACTAGTGGGGACATGGTAGTCCATAAGTACATCCTTCAAAGTCCCTAGTCGTGGGTATATCGAGACGGGGCATCGATATACCAGAGTAGACTAGCGTATACCTTCTCGACCCATACAGATGGGCGATGGATGATCCCATATCCATTGGTGTTTGACATCAGAGATGATATACGGGTGCTCAGTGGAGACTGGGTACACTGGACGGACTCGCCGAGAACTCCCAGATGGTATTATACCTTACATCAGATGGCAGTTCTCTGGTGACACTGGTACAGAGTAGTCTGTTGACCAGAGATCGTCATAGAGTCTTGTGTGGTTCCCACTGTGCTTTGATTTCCATCTTACCACGTCCAAGAGGACGTGCAAAAACGGTGGTTTTTAGGTACAGTCCCGAATCACATGGAGGCAATGAGCGATAGGAGGGGATTCGTCTCTCCCGGTATAGGGAGTTGATGTTGCGCTGTGTTCGATTGGCTATAACCGGAAATCCCTGGCCAGGGTTGCTGAGATTTACTGGTAAGTGTTACCTGTAGTTTTCTCGAACTGTTATAGGCCTCATATCGACACGACTTATCGAGCTATTGGGGTCTGACGTTTACCTCCCCTAGGCAAGATATGCGACATATCAGACGATCAGACCGGACTGTACGGTAAGTGTTACTGGTTGGATTCACAGGAGTATGAGCGGGCTTGCTCGTCGATCTTCTGATCGCTCAATACCCGGGTGGCCGTTACGTTTAGCAGACCGCTTGCGGCTTGTGGGTGCTTGATATGATCATCACCTGCTGCCGGCGTATTGACGAGTCTTTAGAGTGCTACACAGAGGTTTCCTGGCTCAAGCGAAACAAAAATAGGAGCGCATATGAGATATGTGCGGGACCGAAAATAATGCGTGTATGTGATACCGTATTCTATTCTCGCGATGAATGTATCGAATGGTTGTATGCGATATAACATAGTTATCGAATCGAGGATTGATTCGATAAGTCGATACATTAGATACTAGTCAGTTATATACGACATGACCGGATCATTGAATCAAGTGTTGATTTAATGATTTAATGTATAATTATATATTTGATATATTACTTTGCATTAACTAGTATTGGTTCACTTTAAAAGCATTTTCTCACTTAGTGTGCACATTGTGTATGTGATATATTTTTGTGTGGACTTGATTGTATCATGTTTGATGATACATGCTTACTTGAGTTTGTGTAAAGATTAAACCATGGTTATTTAAATGGTTAGGGTTTTGATTTTCATATCTATCTATTTATTTATTTATTATGTAAAAGATAAAAGGAAAGAAAACAAAATGGTTGCTTTCAAATTTGAAGCTTGTTGAAGCTTCATGAAGCTTTGACCAAGTGACCATTTTGTCTTCATCTCCTTACCCTAACCATTCCCACTAACCATAGTTTATTCTCTACACCTAATCATGGTTGCCATATGATAAGTATTGATTTTATTTTCTATTTTGAGGATAACTTATCATATTCATTATCTTCTTCTTCTTCTTCTTCAAGATGAAGAAGCTAGCTTTCATCAATGGTGATTTGATGAAAAAGAGTGAGAAATCCAATTCTAAAGTGAACCCACTTCCTATTTCTTCATCCTCTACCTCTTG